>CAUYUJ010010535.1:412500-425000 GCA_963575745.1 Prorocentrum cordatum
CCCTTTGTATTTCAATACGTTCTCTGGCTCCCTCCAGGTCCGTGCACATGCCTCGGGCCATGATCTACGCCCCCCCTTCCTCTTGGACGCCTCGGCACTTGGACGCCCCGAGAGGAGGCGGCGGCGGCGGCCACGGCCGCGGCGAAGGAGACGCGCGCCTCCAGGGGGGGCGGGGGATCATTTTCGAGGCTCGAGGTCGGAGGTTTTCTGTTTCTGTTCTGGCTCCTCGTGGGTTGTCCAGCCTCGGGGTGCCTGTCAGCGGCTGCACCTCGCCGAGAGCGTCCCGGAGGTGCCCGAATCGTCCCGAAATGCCGTTGGAGAGCCGAGCTACGTCCCGAGAGCCACAGGGGGAAGGGGTGGGGGAGGATCGCGTCCCCCATCCGCTCCTCTTCCTCCTTCGAGTGAACCAGGCGATCGCAATCATGGATCAATGGGCCGTGGATTAGCGACGGATCTCGTTTCCATGGGAAATCGCGGATTTCCGCCGCCGGACGAGGCGGCACCGGCCGCATTTTGGGAATGACACCTCCCCCGATCCATGCATGCGCGCCCCCGAGTGAAGTTGTGACCGTGGCGCCTCCAGAGGAGCGGCGCTTGCTCTCGCGTACTGTCCCACACCTTTTCCTTTTCCCCGTGCGCGATGCCCTCCACAGACAGGCACGTTCCAGGCCGGGCACGTTCCAGGCAGCTACGGAGCGGAACGGGAGAAGTGGGAAAGAAGAGGGAGCAGGGGGAGGGATGAGGAGGAGGAGGAGGAGGAGGAGGAGGAGGAGGAGGAGGAGGAGGAGGGGAGGGGGGAGGGATGAGGAGGAGGAGGAGGAGGAAGAGGAGGAGGAAGAGGAGGAGGAGGAGGGGGAGCAGGAGGCGGAGGGGGAGGGCCACAGGGGGGAGGGGGCTCCCCGGGGCCGTTGCGAAGGTTTCTGGAGCCTTCGTGGGACGCCTGGAGGCCGTCGTGGAGCCTTTGTGGAAGCCTCTTGGGCTGCGGAGGGTCGATCTTGGAGGCTTCTTAGGCCGTTGTGGGCCGCGTGGAAGCCGAAAAGGCGAGCGTGCTGAAAATATACATGTTCCTTCAGGAATGGACAGATTTTTTTGTGGAGACCTTCTTGGAGCGTTTCGTGGACGCGTTTTCACAAGTCTCGGGGGCCTATGGTGTTGTCTGGAGGCAATCTTGGGCGATTTGGACCGACTCGTCCCCGCGTGAGCCGTCTGGGCAGCCTTCGGGGACCTTGTTGGCTCGTTGTGGAATCCTTTTGGGACCGTCCTGCAGCTCTCCCGGCCGTTGCGAAGGGTTTTGGAGCCTTCTTGGATCGCCTGGAGGCCGTCGTGGAGCCTTTGTGGAAGCCTCTTGGGCTGCGGAGGGTCGATCTTGGAGGCTTCTTGGGCCGTTATGGGCCGCGTGGAAGCCGAAAAGGCGAGTGTGCTGAAATTGTACGTTTCCTCAAGGGAATGAGACGATTTTTGCTTCTGGAGGGCCTTCGTGGGGCGCCGCGTAGTACGTTTGCAAGAGTCGGGGACTTATGGGGCCGTCTGGAGGCAATCGACGGCGTTTTGGAACGATCTTTCGTTGACTCGTAGCTGTCGTGGACCGTTCCGGGACCATTGTGAACCTTTTGGACCGTTGTGGGGTCTCCGGGTCTCCGAAGGCTCCAAGTGTGCGGCTGACACTTTTGCCCCCCCCCCCCCCCCCCCCCCCCCCCCGATCCGACGGCACCATGTGTGCGGCTTACAATTTTGCCCCCCCCCCCCCCCCCTTCCGAACCGGCCGGACCAGGCCCCCGGGGGAGGGGTTTGGGGAGGGGGAAGCATCTCACACGCCGTGACCCCAAGGGGCCGGCGGATTTTGCTCCTCCTCTCCATGCTCCTCGTGCTCGTCCTCGGTCTCTTCCTCCGTCTCCTCCATCCGTCTCCTCCATCCGTCTCCTCCTCGTCATCACCACCATGGCCGCCGCAACCAGCATCATCCCCGACACAATCATCGTAGTCATCATCAGCATCACCATCACCGTTGCCGTCACCACCACCCTCACCATCTTCACCATCTTCATCTTGAACAGTCATCGCTGTCATCCTCGTCGTCCCTGTCACCACCATCGTGGCCGTCACCACTATCATCGTCAGCGTCACCATCATCGTCAGCATAATCGTCAGCATCATCAGCTCCATCACCAACAGCATCACCGTCGCCATCACGATAATCATCAGCAGCATCACCATCAGCGGCCACATCACTATCATCCTCAGCAGCTTCCTCGTTATCCTTTTCAGCATCATCCTCATTGCCATCCTTATCACCGTCATCATCATCAGCAGCATCATTATCACCATCAGCAGCATTAGAGCATCATCGTCGTAGTCGTCATCATCATTGTCATCATCATCGTCAGCAGCGTCAGCATCCTCATCGTCATCCTCATCATCCTCATCATCATCAGCAACATCATCAGCAGAAACAGCAGCAGCAGCATCATGAGCAGCAGCAGCAGCAACAGCAGCATCCTCATCATCGTCATCGTCATCGTCCTTGCCGCTGTCCACCATCACAATCCCCCTCACCACCTGTCACCGTCCCCCTCCTCCTCCTCCTCCTCCTCCTCCTCCTCCTCCGTAGCCACTTTGGCTCCAGATGATTTCGCCCCGCGGCAGGAAGCGGAGACCCTTGGTCCAGGGACAGCGCAGGACCACTTTTGGCCTCGTCGTGCCCACGACGTTGGCAACCTTCATATTCTCACATATCCACGCGCTCATCTTTGTGCGGGCTGGCGCGGGCCCATTTTCTTTCTCGCAAGCATGGGAGAAGAAGCCAGGAGGACTGCATCGGTTTGTGCCGCCGACGCCCGAGCCAAGGAAGGTGATCCGTGGGCTGCATCCGCTGCCAAGCTCGGAGCTGAGTCCCTTCCTGCACATGTGCGCAAACAGCTCGAGGAAGTTTTTTGCCGCAGAAGTTCAAGCAGCAGCATCGACTTTCGAATCCACGGCCAAATGTGTATGTGATGCGGCCAGGTCTTCCTGGTCAAGCAGCGCATGGACAAAGCAGAGGTGGCCAACGCTGAGCTCAAGGCATCGGTCGCAAAGTTGGAGGCCATCGTATCTGAGGCCGAGGCTCGTGCACCATCGATCAACGCTACCAACATGGGCTCATGGGGCCGCGAGCCCGACCCCGTCACTTTCTGGATCGGCTGCTCCGTTCCCACGGTCGAGTCGGACATACTACCCGCTTTGGCAGACTGGTTCCGAGCGGCTGCGGTTATTGGAGCTCAGATCGCCTTCAACACAACTGGACCACAAGGCCGCCACTCCTTCTCCGTCACGGGCGGCACTCTGCTGGCGGAGCCCCGTGCGCGGAAGCTGTACGACAACCTCCGTGTGGGCAACGACTGGCACGACTTCAACATCGTCGTATATGTGACTACTATCCTCTATATGTTAGTGGTGACAAAAGCCCCAAGATGGTCAGGCGCGAAGTCCAGATCAAAAAGCTCGCCAAAGATCCTACAAGCCAAGGCCGGCACCACCGACGTCAGGGTGCACAGGTCTGCAGGATACCTCTCTGTCAAGGGCGACGTTCTCGTCCAGATCTTGGTGGGCTCGTCACCCGAGAAAGCCACTGTGCTGCGTTGGGCTGCTGCTGCTGTGGCTAACAGCATCGACGACACGCTGCAGAAAGACATCACCGCCGAGTTTGCCGCCGCCTTTGCCGATCCTCTCACAGCCGCGCAGTGGCTTTGACGGCAGATGGTCCCCTTGGGTGGAAAAGCCTGCTCGAGAATGACTGAATATCGCGTACTGGAACACTCAGGCATTGCTGGGGCGCTCCGATGTACGCATGCATATCAAGCGCCGTCATCTTCTCCCCCTCTTTCGTCAACGGGCTGTGTTGGCTTTGCAGGAGACGCACGGCGCGTGCGAGGACCTCCTGCACTTGGCTGTGTCGACCGAGCACTCCTACCTGGCCTTCCACTCACAGTTGGTGCGGAACCGCAACTCCGTCAACGAACCGCCGCTATACTCCACGACTGCAGGCGGGATTGGCTTCCTGCTGCCCCACGACAAGGCAGAGCGAACCCGCCCACCCGAAGAACGACCACTTCGTGAATTTGAAGTCATCGTTCCAGGGAGAGCGGCTTGGCTCCGAGTCACTGATGCTCAAAGACGCCATGACGTGACCATCGTGAACATTCACAATCACGACCTCACGCCCATGGACCGCCGCGACATCCAGCAACATCTTCAACGGCTCCGTGCCCATGCTGATGAACGTCCACATGCACGACTTCTCGTTTTGCTAGGGGACTTTAACGTGTCCGAGTCCCCGCCCAAGAGCCTTAACTCACCCGTCGATTCTGACACCACGGCTGCTCAGCGGTACCGGTACCAACCCGTCTACTGGCGCACCATCTTCAAGGAGCTGATCGAGATCACCACGCTGTCGACCACGCATAGGAACATTGCTACCATGTCCGAGTCCACGATTGGCCGATGCGTTCTCTCCCTGCCTGCCCATGCCATGCCGAACATGGAGACGCTGCTGATTGCGAACGATGCCCCCTTGGAGGGCCCGCACGGCATGGACAGTGACCATAAGATCATGCACCTGCGTATTCGACCCAAACAACAACGACCTCCTGCTGAACGTGGCATTCCTGCATTCATTCGACTCGCCCCACTACTCCCACCACATAGAGAAACTGCTCAACATGATCGATGTCACGATTCTGCCCCCGACCACCAAGTGGAAAGTGCTCAAGACTGCCATGACCGAGGCGGCTCAGCTCGCCAGGAACACCATGTCTTCCATCGCGTCGGCTGAGTTATCGAGCCAGTCGGCACCGATCGCCAAGGAGGTACGAGCCATGACATTGCGAAGCATAGCGAGGGCGACCTGGTACCAGGACACTCGCCTCGCCCCCGCCATGGTCGCCAACGCGGGCCTCGCCGCCCTCCACTTGCGCGTGCAGAACGGGAACGTGCCCCTGATCGACCCCGCGCTGTTCAAGACCGAGGCGGGCACCACTCACACTGCCCTCGTCGGAAGAGAGGAAAGCCAAGGCCGCCGCTCGCTCTCGTGCCGCCTACGCAGAATCGAACACCCAGCTGGGCGACCGCTGGCGGCGCAAGGCCAGGCATGAAGGTCGACGTGGTGAATTGTGGGAACCTTTCTCCAAGCGCCTAATCCTGTCGGGCATCAAGATCGCGGCGAATTCGGGCCCCCACACCACCTCCGACCCAGGCTCGATGCGCTCCGCCATCATGAACCACTGGGCCCCGCTCTTCTCCGCCAAGTACGCCGACGAGTCGGCCATCCATTCCTACTTGAACGGCATCTTCACTCAGCGACCTGAACGTGACCTACCGATTCCCGACGCCCACGCACTCGAGCGGGCGGCCCATCTCGCGCACGATTCTGCTCCTGGACCCGATCGGCTACCATATCGTGCGCGGCTCCGAACTCCGTCGGCGTTCATTGTGCTCGCCGAACTCGCCCAGGACATCGCCGACCCCGACACAGGCGCGCCACCCTTCGACATCAACCACTCGCTCATGGCCATGCTCCCCAAGGGCGACGAGCCGCTTGGCGTGGCCGAATGCACAAGAACGCCTGACTGCCTACGGCCGCTTTCCATGAAAAAACACTGACATCAAGTTGCTTGCTTCTGCCGCCAACCGCCCCCTCCATACTCTGGCTGCCGACGCAGCACATGAACAACAAGGATTCGTCAATGGACGACAATGTCTACGCACCGTCGTGGTCGTTGACACCGGGGCCCGCAGGCTCAGCGCGCAACCTTCCGCCGAGAACGACCAGCCTATCTTCATCAGCCTCGACATCGCGGCCGCGTTCCCGAGCATAGGACACCAATGGCTCTGGAATGTGTTATCTCGCTGGGGTATCTCGGGCCGCATGCTCAAGCTCCTGCGCGCCTGCTACTACATGCCGCTATCCCTCCTCGAGCTGAACGGGGTCCTGCGGCCGCTCTTCATTGCCTCCTCGGGCGTCGCTCAGGGGTGTCCTTTGAGCGGCACGCTGTGGGCGCTCGCGTTCGACCCGTTCGTGCGCTCTATCAGCTCCGAGCTCCAGGCCATCCAGAGAGGGCTGGTCAGTGCGTGTGCGGACGACCTCGGTATCATACTTGCACGCCTTCGAGGCCTCGAACGACTGGTATCCCCACTTTGTCGCTGCTGAAATTCTTGCGGGCCTGAAGCTCCAAGCGAAGAAGTGCATCATCGCCCCCGCCTGGACCCTCCCCACAGAGCCGCTGCGCCAGGAGATCCGCGCCTACCTGACCGAGATCCACCCACCTCGGCAGAACTGCAAAGTTGCGGTTATGGCTCGATGCCTTGGGTTCATGGTCGGACCAGGCGCTGCGGTTCAGGAACAATGGAAGGCGCCAACAAGCAAGTGGTGGGACCGCATTGAGAAACTCTCGCTATCACACGCCCCGCTTCAAAAATGCATCAAGCTGCACAACGTCGCCGCGGTCACCTGCCTCTCCTACGCCGGCCAGCTCTACGAGCCGCCGCCCACCCTGCTGTCCAAGGAGCTCCAGGCCATCCGCAAACTGCTGAGGGCCGCCCCGAACTGCTTCGCCAAGACCGACATCCAAGCCATGACCTCGTGGACGAACGTCGAGACCCCGAACGGCATCGAGACGCCCCTCGCAGCGACGATGTGGCGCACGGCCCACATCACCATCAAGAACTGGACGCACCTGTACGACGAACTCCACGAGACGGCGATGACGGAGCTCCCCATGCGCGCCGTGATCGGGGGGCGCTGGAGCGCACCGTGCTGGCAGGACCCGACGTCCATCGTCCAGCGGCGCAAGGGCTCCCTCACGTCCACCTTCTTTGCCGCGGGGAAGGGCTCCTCGTTCAAGCGCATCGCCCGCGAGCTTGGCAACGAGTCGCGCGCCCGCGCCACGCTTCATGAAGCGCATCGCCATGCTGCTCGCCAAGGCCTTCTTGCTGCACAGCTGGCACATCACCCGCGCCGCCTAGCTGCTCAGACAGCAAGGGCACGGGCATCCAACGTGCTCGGGCGCAGGGGCTTTCGGATCGGGGGACGCGATGATGATGATGATGCACCTCGTTGGCGGAAGCGCGCCCCACAGAAGGCGCACCAGCTCGCGCTGCAAGAGAAGCTCTACAATGACACCATGCACATCACGATCATGCGCCGCCCCATTGCCTGGTACCCTGCCAGCTTTGGACGCCAACATGCCCGCCGCCCACGTGATGAAGCCCGGGCTGAAGCGGAGGACATACAAGACCGCCTCCAACGAAGAGTTGTTGCATGGTCAGCGCGCTGGCTTCCCGACATTTTCCTCAACCTGCGGGGCATCGACAACCAGGCCGACTGGCAGAGTTGGTGCGAGAACTACGTGGCAAGCGTTCGTCTTCGAGATGAACTTCGCCCTTTGTACCAGACCGACGCCCAGAGGCTCTCCATTGCGAGGGCGATGTGTCGTCAGGCATGGGGGGATGGCGCCTTCGGCCGCCGCCTGCTAGAGCTCCGCTTGCTGGGTAATCCTGGCCCCCGTGCTGAAGACCTACGCGAGCTATCTCGACGCGAAGCGGAGCTGGCCGCTGAGCACCGCGCTCGCCGGCGCTGGGTCGAGGCACATCGCGATGTCCATGCTGACCCTGCTCCGCCTGACGAGCCTGGTCCTCCTGATGACATGGAGACGGACGACCCCGACCTCATTTGCGCGAACGCCCTCCCCTCCGACATGAAGGAGCGCTGGCTACGGTTGAGGATCCACCTCGCCGAGCCCCCGCCCGCCAAACTGTGAGCAGTGATGAAGACCCTCAGTGGCGGCTGGACGACCTCATACAGGATGCACGTGCTGCGCGCCAAGCGGGACTGCCACTTCGGCTGCAACAACAAGGACTCCATCGACCACTACCTTTGCTGCCCGCGCCTGATGCACCACGCGGCACTTCCTCGTGGGCAGCTGGCACCAGAACTCCTTCCTCGCCTGGGCCTGGGCGGTGCGGAGCAGTCCTACGACGGGGAGAACGGCATCAGGAGCGCGGCTGCCCGCCTCGCGGTCTCGCGCCGCGCCTACCACATGACGAAGGAGACCGCGTCCGAGGGCATGCTGACATACTCCAAGGTCGTGAACTACTTCACGGTCGCACGCCACGCCCTGAGGTTGCCGCCTGACCTCACTGGTGGCGCAGGCATGCGCTCCTCTGCGCCCGCCTTCCTTCCGCCTCACAACTTCGTAGACGAGCCGCGGGCGGCGCTCCGTGCCCCCACCCGCCGCACCGAGAGCAGCGGCCTCCTCGCGGTACAGGGAGGCCGCTAGAGAAGCGACGGACGTCCGCCAGTGGACGTTCGCTCCTCTTCCTCCTCCTCCTCCTCCTCCTCCTCCTCCTCCTCCTCCTCCTCCTCCTCCTCCTCCTCCTCCCTCTGGTCCTACGCTTGGCCACCCTCTCCTCCTCACCCTCCTCACCTCGGAAAACTTTTCCTTCGCTGCATCTACCTCCTTGATTTGATCTTTATATGCCTCTCCTCCTCTCCTCCTCCTCCTCCTCCCCCAAAGGGTGAGGCGGAGGAGGCCGTGCTCCTGGCCAATGGCGCAGGCCGCGCGCCGAGGGACAGGCGCCGGCTGCGCCGCCGCGAAGGCGCCGGGGCGGCCCAAGGGGTTCCTCCTCCTTTTCTCATCCTCTCCTCCTTCTCCTCTCTCTACCTCTCGCTCCTCCTCGCTCCTCCTCCACCTCCTCGTCCTCCTCCTCCTCCCTCCATACCTACCTCCTACTCCTCCTCCTCCTCCTCCTCCTCATCCGTCGCTCTCCTCCTCGCCTCATCCTCTCCTCCTCGCTCCTCTCTACTCTTCATCATCGCTACCTCCTTCCTCCTCCGTACTCCTCCTCGCTACTCCTCCTCATCACTCCTTACCCGACTCTCCTCCTCCTCCTCTCCTCCCTCATGCCTCTTCCTCGCTCATCATCCTCTCTTGAGCCTCCTCGCTCCTGCCTCCTCCTCCTCCTCTCGGGCCGCCTCCTCCGGGGCTACGCCCGAACTCCGCCACCTCCGCCTCCTCCTCCTCCTCCTCCTCCTCCTCCTCCTCCTCCTCCTCCTCCGTGCCCCACGGGGGCGAAGCTCCCGCAGGATCCTGCAGTCTCTTGCGGGATCCTGCATGGCCCGACCCGCCCGCGCTTGCATCGACCTGGGTTTGTGTCCCCGATGCTTTCCCCTATTTCCTGTTTTTTCCCCCTCTTTGTTCCCGATGTTTTCCCCTATGTGTTTCTCCTTTTTCCTATGTTTCCCTATTTTTCCCCCTTCTTTTTGGGCAGGATCAGCAGATCCCCGATGTCTCCCCTTCCCCGTGGGCGGCCGCGCGCAGGAGTGACCCGCCGCCGGTGTGGCCGTCTCCAGCTGCGCAGTTTCCCGAGGGCGCGGGGGGGGAAAAAACACACACACACACACACACACACACACACGCACACACACAACAGTCTGTGTTGTGTGTTTTGTGTGTATGTGTGTTTTTGTTCCCCACAGTGTTGTTGTTGTTGTTGCTGATGTTGTTGTTGCTGTTGCTGTTGCTGTTGCTGTTGCTGTTGCTGTTGCTGGTGCTGTTGCTGTTGTTGTGGTTGTTGTTGTTGTTGTTGTTGTTGTTGTTGTTGCTGTTGTTGTTGTTGTTGTGTGTGTGTGTGTGTGTGTTTGTGTTTGTGTTTTTGTTGTTGTTGTTGTGTTTGTGTTTGTGTTTGTGTTTGTGTTTGTGTTTGTGTTTGCGTTTGTGTTTGTGTTTGTGTTTGTGTGTGTGTTTGTGTGTGTTTGTGTTTGTGTTTGTGTTTGTGTTTGTGTTTGTGTTTGTGTTTGTGTTTGTGTTTGTGTGTGTGTGTGTGTTTGCGGTTGTGTTTGTGTGTGTGTTTGTGTTTGTGTTTGTGTTTGTGTTTGTGTTTGTGTTTGTGTGTTTGTTTTTGTGTTTGTGTTTGTGTTTGTGTGTGTGTGTTTGTGTTTGTGTGTGTGTTTGTGTTTGTGTTTGTGTTTGTGTTTGTGCTTGTGCTTGTGTTTGTGTTTGTGTTTGTGTTTGTGCTTGTGTTTGTGTGTGTGTGCCAAGGCCCCTTCAGATCGGACCCCCGACCCCTTCCTCGATGCCGTGCCTGCACTGGCCGGTCTGGGGGACGAGCTCGGCCCCTCCCCAGTGTTCCACGAGGGGTCATTGGTGGCCTCGTCCTCCTCTGCAACTACTTAAAATATGAATACTGCGCTCCTCCTCCTCCTCCTCCCTGGATCCTGTCCGAGCGGGGCGCCCTTCCCTGCGCGTAGTTTTCCACCGTGTAGTAGCTCAATTGGTGGTTCCCACATGTTCGGTTCAATCGGGACATTTTCGGTGTTTCATTATGGTGTTCTCGCTGCAACTTCGGCCTCATTCTTAGGATCGACGCTGTGCTCCCGTCGTGAAGAATTACGTTCTCGCCCCAGCGCGGGCCACAAGTCTGGAGCCGAGTCCCTCGTCGCTGTCGCCCCACTCCGTTCCCCTCAGCCTTCCCCTGCTCATCCTGCTCCGCTTCTCGTCCTCCTGCTCCTGCTGCTGCCGTTCCTCCTCGTCCTCAGCCTTCCTCATCCTAATCCTCTTCCTCCTCCTCATCCTCTTGCTCATCCGCCACCCATCTCCTCCAATATGCCCGGTTCCCCTTATCCTGATTGCGCATAACACGATGGGGTCCTTCTGGGGATCCCAGGTCCGCTATGACACGCGTCGTCGGATAGAGACCAAGTCAGCGCAATGGGAAGGGATCCGTGGAAGGGAGAGGATCGAATGTGGCGCGAGCGCACCTCGCTTGTCGTTCCCTCCGTCTTCTCTCCCTCGCTGCCGCACGCCATGGCTGGCCCGGACGCAGAGCGGCGAGGCCAGGCGAGAGGCCGTTCCGGCCGAGCGCGGCTCCTCCCCAGCGGTCCTCGGGGGCCCCCAAGCGGGGTGGTGACCACATCGTGTGGTGAGTCGGTGGGGGTTCGGTGTCACCGCACGGTTTGGGGACTTTGGTCGTCCTTCGAGGATGTCTCGGGCGGCTGGGGCCTCCGAGGTCCCAAAACCGTGTGGTGATGGACCCTGCGGTGAGGTCGTTGTGGATTTCGAGGTCACCGCTGGGTCTGTCACCACACGGGGTTGGGACCCCCAAGGTCCCAGAGTTCTCCCGCGTGTCACGTATCATGCCATGCCTTCCCTTGGCAGCTTCCACACGGAGGCTCCCCCGGCACCATTTCTGGCACGCCCCCTGGCTCGTCCCCCGACCGGTCCCCGGGCGCAGGGGTCGACCTGAACGGGTTTTCGGCGACTTTTCGTGGGCTGTTGTCGTCTCGATGCCGATGTGCAGCAAGGGCGGAGTGAAGACAGCACGCGGGAAGACGAAAGCAAAACGACAACGAAACGCACGGTTAGAGGTCGATCCCTGCCCTGGCACGTACACTGTCATGCCCGCTGGCGCGTTCCCTCGCTTATGATGTTCCAACCTATTTTAGCCTTGGTCACCAGAACGAATTTTGAGCACCAAAGGAATACCGAAACTCAAGGGTCTTCAAGGGTTGGGACCTAGGAGACACTCGCCCGACACTCTTCCGACACTTTTCCGGGTGCTCGAAACTATTTCTGGGATGCGGTCCTTAAGTAAGATGGGAGCAACAGAATCCCCCTGGGGACTAAAAGTGGCATAAACATAAAAACTCGGAGGTCCGCGCGGATTTCTCGGATCGGCGCTGGGGACCCCGGCGGCGCCTCTGGCGCCGCCCCTGGCGCGCTCCGCGCGCCAAGGAGGGGGGTCCCGCGCCGATCCGAGAAATCCGCGCGGACCTCCGAGTTTTTATGTTTATTCCACTTTTTGTTCCCCAATGGGATGATGTTGCTCCCATCTTACTAAGGACCACATCCCAGAAATAGTTTCGAGCATCCCGAAAAGTGTCGAAAGAGTGTCGAAAGAGTGTCGGGCGAGTGTCTCCCAGGGCCCGACACGTGAAAACCCTAGAAAAATCCGCGCGGACCTCCGAGTTTTTATGTTTACGCCACCTTTTGTTCCCCACTGTACACCGTCCTGCCCGCTGGCACGCTCCCTGGCGCCTCCCCGCCGCCCCGTGCCGTCCCCCCCCCCCCCCCGCCACAGCAGGCCGGGGGCGCCGGCGGCCCGGCAGCACAGGCCCGCGACCCGCCGCGTCGTCGTTCGTCGCGCGTCGAGGCCAGGGTCGAGTCGGGCCTGCCCCTCTGCAGGGGGATCTTCGACGAAAAATAGACTCCAAACATACGCCAAAAAGGTCAAAACAATATTCAAAAAATAGTCCGCGGACTATTTTTGGACTATTGTTTGATTACTTGTTGGGTATCTTTTATTTTTCATTGAAAGTCCCCCTGTAGGGGGACACGCCCGACATAAGGCCAGGGTCAAGTCGGGCACGTCCCTCTACAGGGGGGATGTTCAAAACCAGTCAAAGAATAGCCTGGGGACGATGTTTCTAGCATTTTTGACACTCGCTGGGGTATTTTCGGATTTGTCCCAAT
>CAUYUJ010010535.1:432500-440000 GCA_963575745.1 Prorocentrum cordatum
ATAAAAACTCGGAGGTCCGCGCGGATTTCTCGGATCGGCGCTGAACCCCCCTCCCTGGCGCGCGGAGCTCGCCAGGGGCGGCGCCGGAGGCGCCGCCGGGGGGCCCCAGCGCCGATCCGAGAAATCCGCGCGGACCTCTGAGTTTTTATGTTTATGTCACTTTTTTTTGTTCCCCTGTGCAAGTATGTGCGCATGTCTGCATGCCTGGATGCGTGTACGCGTGGGAATCATGAACGCATCGTTGCTGGAATGCGGTTGCGTACAGATGCTGGCCAGCGCGGACCCACATTTGATTGCTTCATGGAGCTGTGAGCTATGTGGTGCAAGCTACGTGTATGAGGCTCTACTGCGCAGGATGCGTATTGCGAGCTGGAGGCGGCAACAGGCGGCAACGGGGCGAAACTTCGCCGGACCTACCCAGCGTGCCAGGCGGCAACGAGGCGACGGGCGGCAACGTGGAGAATCCTCGCTGGACCCATCCAGCCCACGAGGCTGCAACGGGCGACAACGTTGCGAGACCTCGCTGGACCCACCCAGGCGGCAACGAGGCGGCAGTGACCAGAAGCGTGGCGAAACTTCGCCAGACTCATCCAGCGCACGAAGCAGCAACGCGGCGGCGACGGGCAGTAACGTGGCGATACCTCTCCAGACCCACCCAGCGTGCGCGGCAACAAGGCGGCAGCAGGCGGTAGCATGGCGAGACCTCGCCGGACCCACCCAGGCACACGAGGCGGCAACGAGGCGGCAACGTGGCGAAATTTGCCAGACTCACCCAGCGCACGAGGCGGCAACGCGGAGCAACGTGGCGATACCTCTCTGGACCCACCAAGAGTGCGAGGTGGCGACGAGCCGGCAACGTTGCGAAACCTCGACGGACCCACCCAGCGCACGAAGCGGCGACGAGGCGTCACTCGGCGGCAATGTGGGCAAGTCTTGCTGGACCCAACCAATCCAGGGAGACAAGCAAGACTTCCCACGTGCAGGGCTTGTCTGGGGAATATGTCATGGAGATGTGCATGGCCAGCGTGGACCCAAAATAGTGATTTCCACAATACTAGGAGATGCAATCCACGTGGTGCAAGCTAGGTGGTGCGAGCAATGTGGTATAAGCGATGTGATGAGAGCTGTGTGGTGTAAGCCAGGTGGTGCAGTCCGATCTATGGGGTGTGGGCTATCCTGAGGACCCCTCCCAAACGGGACTTCCCGGTGCGTGACCTGGGGGAACCCCATGGACGCTCGTGCGGAAGGTCCCGCGGGCCTTCTGGCGCCTAGGCGCCACTTGCTGGGCCTGGCCAGCAGGCTGAATCGGTCAGGACGGCGGCCGAACGGCCCCACGACAGCCTCAAGCGGCAGACACCTACGAGACGCGCGAAGACGACCCAAAGACGATACCCAAGAGGCCCTCTTCGAAACGCAATAAAAGACATTGATTGCCGATGGGTATAACGACACGGTTATTCAGTCTTCCTGGCGCACGGGAGCGCCCAAGAGATTCGACATCGCCCAAAACAACCCAGGAGAGGTTCGAGACGGCCCAGCAGTGCCCCAAGACAGCCCAGAGAGGTCTCCATGCCGGCCAAAGATGGCCCCAAGACAGCCCGCGAAGCACTCCAGATAGTAACCCGGTTGTTCAAGGAGACCGCAAAGCTACGATGTCCGTCGGGACAGGCATCATTGAGTATCATTATGTATACTGGTTCTACATTCCTGTCCTTACGCCTGCATGCATGTCAACATTGAAGGGCCAAGGTGCCGCCCCGTATGTGTGTGTGTGTGTGCGAGTGTGTGTGTGTGCGTGTGCGTGTGCGTGTGCGTGTGCGTGTGCGTGTGCGTGTGCGTGTGCGTGTGCGTGTGCGTGTGCGTGTGCGTGTGCGTGTGCGTGTGCGTGTGCGTGTGCGTGTGCGTGTGCGTGTGCGTGTGCGTGTGCGTGTGCGTGTGCGTGTGCGTGTGCGTGTGCGTGTGCGTGTGCGTGTGCGTGTGCGTGTGCGTGTGCGTGTGCGTGTGCGTGTGCGTGTGCGTGTGCGTGTGCGTGTGCGTGTGCGTGTGCGTGTGCGTGTGCGTGTGCGTGTGCGTGTGCGTGTGCGTGTGCGTGTGCGTGTGCGTGTGCGGCGTGTGCGTGTGCGTGTGCGTCGTGTGCGTCGTGTGCGTCGTGTGCGTGTGCGTCGTGTGCGTGCGCGTCGTGTGCGTGCTCGTCGTGTGCGTGCGCGTGCGCGTGCGAGTGCGGCGTGCTGTGTGCGCGTGTGCGTGTGCGCGTGCTGCGTGGCGTGTGCGGTCGTGCGCGTGGCGCGGTTCGCGTGGGGCGGGATGGTGCTTTTGCGGTGACGTGTGCGTGTGCTTGTGCGTGGCGTGTGCGCGTGCGTGTGCGTGGTGCGCGGTGTGTGTGTTAGCAGTGTTTGCGTGTCGCGTGCGCGTGCGCGTGCACGTGCGACTGCGCGCGCGCGAGCGCGTTCGCGTGCGCGTGCGTGTTCATGTGCGCGTGCGCGTGCGCGTGCTCGCCTGCGCGCGTGCGCGTGCGTGCGCGTGTGCGTGTGCGCGTGCGTGCGTGTGTGTGGGTGTGCGTATGCGTGTGCGTGTGCGTGTGCGCGTGCGTGTGCGCGTGCGTGCGTGCGCGTGTGCGTGTGCGCGCGCGTGCGCGCGTTCGAATGCGAATATGTCTGTGTGTGTGCGTGCGTGTGTGTGGTGTTCGTGTGTGGGCGCGCGTGCGTGTGCGGGCGCGTGCGCGTGCGTGTGTGCATGCGTGCGTGTGTGTGTGGGTGTGTGTGTGTGCGTGTCTGTGTATGTGTGTGCGCGTGTGTGTGCGTGCATGCGTGCGTGCGTGCGTGCGCGTGTGCGTGCGTGCATGCGTGTGCGTGTGTGAGTGCGTGGTGTGCGTGTGTGTGTACGTGCGTGTGCGTGTGTGCGTGTGTGTGTGCGTGTGCGTGTGTGTGCGTGTGGTGTGCGTGTGTATGTGGTGTGCATGTGTGCGCGTGCGCGCGCGCGTGCGTGCGTGCGCGCGCTGCGCGCGAGCGCGCGTGCGTGCGCGCGTGCGCGCGTGCGCGCGCGCGTGCTCGCCTGCGCGCGAGCGCGCGTGCGTGCGTGCGTGTGTGTGCGTGCGCGCGTGTGTGGAGTGCGTGTGTGTGTGTGTGCGTAGGTGTGTGTGCGCGTGTGCGTGTATGCGTGTGTGCGTGTGTGCGTGCGTGCGTCTGTGCGTTTCTGCGCGTGCGCGTGCGTGCGCGCGTGCGTGCGTGCGTGCGTGCGTGCGCGCGTGCATGCGCGCGTGCGTGCGTGCGTGTGTGCGTGCGCGCGTGCGTGGGGGGGGGGGTGCGCGCGTGCGTCGGGGGGGGGGTGCGCGCGTGTGTGGGCGTGGGCGTGTGCGTGCGTGCGTGCGTGTGCGCGCGCATGTGCGTGTGCGTGTGCGCGTGCGCGTGCGTCTGCGCGCGCGCGTGCGCGTGCGTGTGCGCGTGCGCGTGCGCATGCGCGTGCGCGTGCGCGTGCGTGCACGCGTACGCGCGCGCGCGTGTGCGTGTGCGTGCGCGTGTGCGCACGCGCGTGCGTATGCGTGTGCGTTGGCGCGCGTGCGTGCGTGTGTGTGCGTTCGTGTGTGTGTGCGTCTGTGCGCGTGCGTGTGCGTGTGTGTGCGTGTGCGTGTGCGCGTGCGCGTGTGCGTGCGCGCGTGTGCGCGCACGTGCGTGTGTGCGCGTGCGGGCGTGCGCGCGTGCATGTGTGTGTGTGTTGGCGCGTGCGTCTGTGTGTGTGTGTCCGTACGTGTGCGTGCGTGCGTGCGTGCGTGCGCGCGCGCGGTGCGCGTGTGCGTGGGCGCGTGTGCGTTGTGCGTATGTGTGCGCGTGCGTGCGTGAACGTGCGCGTGCGTGCGCGCCGTGCACGCGTGCGTGCGTGCGTGCGTGCGTGCGTGTGTTTGTTTGTGTGCGCGCGCGCGTGCGTGCGTGCGCGCGTGCGCGCGTGCGTGCGCGCGTGCGTGCGTGCGCGTGTCGGTGTGCGTTTGTTTGTGTGCGTGCACGTGTGTGCGTGTGTGTGCATGCGTGCGTGCGAGCGTGCGTGTGTGTGTGTGTCCGTGTGTGCGTGCGTGCGTGCGTGCGTGAGTGTAGATGTTTGTGCGTGTGCGCGCGCGTGTGCGCGCGCGGGTGCGCATGTGCGCGCGTGCGCGCGCGCGGGCGCATGCGCGCGCGCGTGCGCGTGCGCATGCGTGCGCGCGCGTGTGCGTGCAAAAGCGTGCGCGCGCGTGCGTTCGTGCGCGTGCGCGCGCGCGCGTGTGCGTGCGTCTGCGCGCGTGCGCGTGCGTGATTGAATGCGTGTGCGCGTGCGTGCGTGCGTGCGTGTGTGCGCGCGCCGTGTGCGTGCGTGCGTGTGTGCGTGCATGTGCGTGCCTGCGTGTGCGCGTGCTTGTGTGCGTGCGCGCGCGTGTGTGACCGCGTGCGCTTGTGCGTGCGTGCGCGTGTGCGCGCGTGTGCGCGTGCGTGCGCGTGCGTGTGCGCGTGCGCGTGCGTGCGTGTGTGCACATGTTTGCGAATGGGTGTGTGTGCGTGTGCGCGCGCGCGTGCGCGTGAGTGCGCGCGCGCGTATGCGCGCGCATGTTCGTGTGCGCGTGCGTGTGCGTGTACGCGTGCGCGTGCGTGTGCGCGCAGGCGTGTGCGTGCGCGTGCGCGCGCATGCGCGTGCGCGAGTGGGCGCGTGCGCGTGTGTGTGTGTGCGCGCGCGCGTGCGCGAGCACGCGTCCGCGCGTGTCTGCGTGTGCTGGTGCGTGCGTGCGCGTGCGTGCGCGTGCGCGCGCGCGTGCGAGCGCGTCGTGCGTGCGTGCGTGCGTGCGTGCGCGCGTGTGTGTGCCCGTGCGCGCGCACCGTGTGTGCGAGCACGCGCGTGCGTGCGCGTGTTTGCGTGTGTGCGCGCGCATGCGTGCGTCAGTGCGCGCGCGCGTGCATGTGTGCGCGCGTGCTTGCGTGCACTCGCGTGCGCGTGCAAGTGCAACTGCGCGCGTGTATGCGTGTGTTCGCGCGTGGTTGCGCGCGCGCGTGCGTGCGTGCGCGGGTAGGTGGGCGCGCGGGTGCGTGTGTGCCTCTATTTGCGTGTGCGTGTGGATGTGTGCGCACGTGTGCGCGCGTGTGCGCGTGTGAGTGAGTGAGTGAGTGAAGTGACTGTGTGTGTGCGTATGTTTTGTGTGTTGTGTGTGTTGGGCATGTCGGTGCCTCTGTGCGTGTGCGCGCGCGTGAATGCGCGTGCGTGCGTGTGCGCGTGCGCGCGTATGTGTGTGTGCACGTGTGCATGTGTGCGTGTGTGTGCACATGTGTGCATGCGCGCGTGCGCGCGTGCGTGCGTGCGAGTGTGTGTATGTTTGTGTATGTGCGTGTGTGTGTGTGCGTGCGTGCGCGCGCGCGTGCGTGTGCATGTGCGTGCGCATGCGCGTGCGCGTGCGAATGTGTGTGTGTGTGTGCGTGTGTGCGTGTGTGCGTGTGTGCGTGTGTGCGTGTGTGTGTGTGTGCGGGTGTGTGTGTGTGTGTGTGTGTGCGTGCGTCTGTGTGTGGTGTGTTTGTGCGTGTGCGTGTGTGCGTGTGCGTGCGCGTGCGTGCGTGCCTGCATGCGTGTGCGTGTGTGTGTAAGGTGTGTGTGTGCGCGCGTGTGTGTGTGTGCGTGTGCGCGCCTGCGTGTATGTGTGCGCGCGTCTGTGTGCGCGTGTGCGTGCGTGCGCGCGCGCGCTCGTGAGCGTGCGTGCGCGCGCGTGCGCGCGTGCGCGTGCGATTGCGCGCGCGCGCACGTGCGCGCGTGCGTGTGCGCGCGTGTGCGCGCGTACGTTTACGCGCGGGCGCGCGCGCATGTTTGCGCACTCGCGCGTGTCGCAGCCTATTGTCGGCGAGCCTGGGCGCGTTACTGACACTGGCTTCTCTCGGTGGCGTGGCTACCCACCAAGGACTGCACAGCGTGGAGTTGGGTTGGCGTCGCACTGCGCGCGCGCCCCCGCGTGCGCCGCGCGTCAGTCACGCCCCTTGTCTGCGACGCTTATTCTTTTCGTTCGGTTTGCGCTGTGCGGCGCTGCCGTGCCTCGCAAGTGGAGAACTTTAGCCTTTGCCATTGCATATTGAATCGCCGGCTCGTAGGTTAGCACCCTACCAGTCAGTTTCGCCACAGCTTCGCCAGGCCATGGCTCGCCCCGCACTTCCCCACCCATCGGCTGGCCCGGCAGCTTCACAGGTCTTCGCCCTCACTGTCAAATATTTCTGCGTTGATTCAGTTGCGCCAGTTAGCGCCACAATGCTTGCGCTTGAACCTACTTGAGTCGAGCGATCCGTCCTCGGTTGTTGGGTGCTGCATGCCTTGGATTTGCAGTCCCTCACATTCAGCTACCCTTCGCACTGCAGTGGTGGGCGTGTCCTCTTCTGCGCGTCACGACTAAGTTCGTTCGCAACTAGCACCTCCATATGCTGACCGCGCCTGAGGCTGCTCTGCGCCGCTGCATTTCAAGTCCGCGCGCGCGCGTGAGCGTGCGCGCGCGCGCGTGCGCGTGCCCGCGTGCGCGCGAGCGCGCGCGCACGTGTGCGCGTGTGCGTGCGCGCGCGTGTGCACGCGCGCGTGCGTGCGCGCGCGCGTGCGCGCGCGTGCGCGCGCGTGCGTGCGCGCGCGCGTGCGTGCGCGCGTGCGCGCGCGCGTGCGCGCGCGCGCGTGCGCGCGCGCACGCGCGCGCACGCGCACGCGCGCGCATGCGTGCACTCGTGCGCGGGCACGCGCGCGTGTGCGCGTGCGCGTGCGCGTGGTCGCGCGCGTGCGTTTGCGCGCGCGCGCATGCGCGCGTGTGCCGGCGCGTGCGTGTCCGCGTGCGCGTGCGTGCGCGTGTACACACATATGCGCGTGCGTTCGCGCGCGCGAGGGTGCGCGCGCGCGCGTGCGCGCGCGCGTGCGCGTGCGTGCGCGCGCGCACGCGCTCGCGTGTGTGTTTTCGCGCGCGCGTGAGCGCGCGCCCGTGTGTGCGCGCGTGCGTGTGCGTGCCGTGTCCCGTGTGCCGCGTGCGCGCACATGTGCGAGAGCGTGCGCGCGTGCGTTGTGCGTTCAGCGTTGTGTGTCATAGGTCGAGTGTAGTAGAGTGATTTGTATTGTGTGCGGTGCGTTTCTTCATGTGGTGCGTGTGTTGTGCGCGGTGCGTGGAGCGTCGAACGCGCGTGCCGCGCGCAACTTGCCGCGTGCCATGCGCCGTGCGCCGTGAACGCGCGCGTGCGCGTGCATGCGCGCGTAGGTTGCGCGCTGCGCGTTGTGTGTCATGTGTTTGCTGTTGTGTGTTGTGCGGTGCGTGTTTTGCGTGGTGTGTCATGTGGCATGCGATGTGTGTTGTGCGCGGCGCGTGGCGCGTCGAACGCGGCGCGCCGTGCGCCGCGCGCCGCGCGCCATGCATCGCCATGTTTCGGGTTCCGTGTGCCGCGTGCCGCGTGAGTGCGCGCGTGCGCTAGCTTGTGCGCGTGTGTGTGCGTTGTGCGTTGTGTATCATATGTTGTGCGCTGAGTGTTGTATGGTGTGGGTGCT
>CAUYUJ010010535.1:450000-460000 GCA_963575745.1 Prorocentrum cordatum
CTGCGATCACTGCGTTGGGATTGCTGCTGTGGCGGGCCAGCACGAAATCGGCACTGAAAACCGGGGGCTGCACGCGCGGACCCTGGGCCACCCAGACGTTTGCGGGCGGCCGGCAATACTGCGGAACGACAGACGTGGCGGCCCAGCAGCCTGCCGCGACGCCTCCGTCTGGGCACCCAGCAGGCATAACGCAGAAGCACGAGTAGCGGCTGTCCTGGGCGCCTGGCACTGGCTGCAAAGAATTACTGCGAGCGGGTCCGAGCAATTGGTCTTCTGGGCCCTATCCCCCAGTGTTCCCTGTCAGTATACTCTTAACAATGGGATAATTCGCACAGAACAGCTGCAGGGAAGACTTTTTTCTTTCCCAAGAAATACACTTCTGCTTTCATGGTTTGCTCGAAAACCATGTCTGACACTCCTTTACCCGCTTGGCGGGCTAGGTACCTACGATGATGAGCTCGCTCCCAAGCTCGAAACTCGAGGTGCCGATGTTTGCCCCAGACTCCCCAGAGCCCTGGCATCATACCTATATTCCTGTAGCTAGGGCCTGGGTTTGAGCCTGGCTTGTGCTTTTCAATGAGGACGGTGACGATGGCCCTGGTCTGCGTCGGGAAAGCACCGACCCTTTCCATGGCTCGGAGGAGCCTACACACGATATCCAAATGGGCGTCTTCCAGGAGGGCTGAAATGCCTAGGGTGGCTCCCGTCCCAAGTCCCAGCCGTGGAGCTAGTGAAACACTGACTGGCGACACGGAGCTGATGTGCCGAGATATATGCGAGGTCATCTCCTCGCAGCTTTGCTTGCATAAGTTCAGGCTCGTGAGGTCGAGCGCGTCAAAGCTTGCTTAAACGGTGCTGATCGGCATCCAACATATCGTTCGGGCGACCAGACCAGCGGGACTTGGCAAGGCTCCACACTCTGGATGGCTGCCATGCCGTGAGCTTGCTACTCCAGCGATGGGCCCAACCTTCTCCTTTCCCCATGGCTTCTTTTACCTAGAGCTTCCAGGATTGACGATCATCGGCTCGGTCCCTGGCGATTTCTCGGTTCAGACTTTTCAATATCGGAGTCCAGGTCAGCAAACACTGTGGCGATGAGCTCGAAGTTGGCTCACTGGTGGTGGCGTCCAAGAGTGTGGCGTCCAAGAGTCCAGAGGGGAGGAGGAGGAGGAGGAGGAGGAGGAGGAGGAGGAGGAGGAGGAGGAGGAGGAGGAGGAGGAGGAGGAGGAGGAGAGAGGAAGAGGAGGAGGGGGAGGAGGAGGAGGAGGATTGAGGAGGAGGAGGAGGAGGAGGAGCAGGAGGAGGAGGTAGGAGAGAGGAGAAGGGGAGGAGCAGGAGTAGGAGGAGGCATGAGAGGAGGAGGAGGAGGAGGAGAAAAAGTAGGAGGGGGAGGAGGATGAGGAGGCAGGAGGAGGGAGAAAAAGGAGAGGAAAAGGGAGGAGGAGGAGGGGAGGAGAAAGGAGGAGAGGAGGAGGAGGAGGATGAGGAAGAGGAGGAGGAGGAGGAGCAGGAGGAGGAGGAGAGAGGAGGAGGGAGGAGGAAGGAGGACGGGGAGGAGGAGGAGGAGGAGGAGGAGGAATGAGGAGGAGAAAAAAGGAGGAGGGGGGAGGAGGGAGGAGGAGGAGGAGGAGTGAGGAGGAGGGAGGTAGGAGGAGGAGGAGGAGGAGTGGAAGGAGGGAGGAGGGAGGGGAGGGGGAGAGGAGGAGTGAAGGAGGAGGGAGGAGGAGGAGGACGAGGAGGAGAGGAGGAGGGGGGGAGGTCGGGAGGGGTAAGGAGGAGGAGAGGAGGAGGAGGGAGAGGCGGAGTGGGGGAGGAGGAAGAGGAGGAGGAGGATGAGGAAGGAGGAGGGGGAGGAGGAGGAGAAGGAGGGAGGAGGAGGGGATGAGGGGGGGGGATGGGGGACAAACCGGGGAGGGGGGGAGGAGGGATGAGAGGAGGGAGGAGGAGGAGGAGGAGGAGGAAGAAGAGGAGGAACAGGATGTGGACGCGTAGGAGGGGAAGATGGGAGAGCGAAGCGGGGCGAGAGCGGGGAGAGATCGAGAGGGTGAAGGCGCGGCACGGGCCAGCGCGCAGCTGGGCGCGGCGGGGAGGAAGCAACGGATATGCTGCCTGGGCGTCTCGGCAGCCCTTATACTAAGGGTTCTTCTGAGCATCATTTAACCGATCCCAATCCCCACCAGCGTGGGCTGGGCCCCACTGGCCGATTTAAACGCCCTGGACGGGAATACAGGCTGCTCTCTTCGGGCTTCGAATCCCCAACTGAAGTGGTGAGACGGCGGGGCTCGAGATGTGGATGGGGACGGGAATCAGGATCGGTTAAACGATACTGAGCTTCTGCAAACCCCGCTCCCAAAACCCCCAACAAACACAGAAAAACAAAACAACTGTTACGTCGCAGCGCGGCAGAATCGGGCCGCACTCGCGGTCGGCAAGCCGGGAGAGGGCACTGCGAATCGTCACGAATGCACGAGGGGAGGAGGATGAGGAAAAGAGGGGCGGCCGCGGGGAAGGGGAAACAGTCCCCCAACAAGAAATATGGAAGAGTGGAAAGATGGGGCGCACAAGGGCATACAGTGAACCCGTATAAGAAGGACGCACGATGAGGATGCAAGGGCCTTGTCATACAGCCAACCCGTATTGTATGGGCGCACGATAAGGATACAAGGGCCTTGGATGACCATGTCGTCGCTTTGCAAGCGGGGCGCGGCCAGCGAACGTGGCCAAGGATGGGCCGCAGGGCAAGGATGCAGGGGTAACCTCGGAAAGTCGCTCACCCTCACTGTGCGGGCTGACTGCACTAATACGATGTGCCTCTGCTGGAGACGCCCATCTGGCCCGCAAAAAAGATTACAACATCTTGTAGAATCCGCCGATCCGGCGTGTGAGTTTGGGGGGTGCCAGGGTGGCTCTGGCGGGGAAGGGGGGGGGACGCTGCCCCCGTTCAGGTTTGGAGAAAGAAAGAACAAAAAAAAAAAAAAAAAAAAGAAAACAAAAAAAAAAGAAATAAAACAAAAAAGGAAAAAGAAAAAAAAAAGGAAAAAAAAAAGAAAAAAAAAGAAAAAAAGGAAAAAAAAAACTCTCTAGAAAAAGAAAGAGAAAAAAAAAGGGAGTTTTGGGGGTGCCGAGGGGTGGCTCTGCCGTGGAAGGGGGGGGGGGGGGGCTGCCGCCCATTCCGGTTTGAAGGGGGGGTGGGAGGAGGAGGGAGAGGCAGGAGGAGGAAAGGGAGGAGTAGGAGGGAGGAGGAGGGAGGAGGAGGAGAGAAGAGAGAGGAGGGAGAGTATTTATTAGTACGGATGGGATGCGGAACTGCAGTCGGAGGATGAGTAGGCTTGAGGAGAGGAGTGCGGGAGGGAGGAGGAAGGGGAAGGGGGGAGGGAGGGGGTGGGGGAAGGGAGGAGGAGGGAGAGGGTGGAGGGGGTGGGGGGGGGCTGCCGCCCCAGAATCAGGCTTGGAGGGGGGGGGCCACTGGATCGGCGGCACTGGCCGGAGGCCATGCCGACATCGTGGCCCGAGCGCTTTGTGGCAGGAGAGCGCCCGCCACAGAGCTCGCATGCCTGGAGGGCGTCCGAGCCTGCGCGGCCGCCCGTTGCGCGACCGACGCACACACACACACACAGATGCAGGGGGCCCAGAACAGGACGCACGCGCCCAACCCACACAGTAAGGACGAGCGACCTTCCAAGGTTGCCCTTGCAACCCCGAAGGGGCCCCCCGGCTGAGTTTTATATCCCCATGGGTTGGGCCACACCCTGGTTTATCGGGCTATGCCACGGCAAAGTTGGGCTATATCCCGGCTGAAGGCTTCAAAACCCCCAGAAACACCACACACGCAGCCAACGCACCAAACACCACCAAACACAAAACAACAACCCCAAACACCAAACACCAAAAACCAAACACAAAACACTAGACACCAAACACCGAAGCCCAAAGCCCAAACACATAACCCCAAACACCAAAACCCCGAACACCAAACCCCAAAGACAAAACCCCAAACACCGAACCCCAAACACCAAACACCAAACACCATACACCAAACACCAAACACCAAACCCAAACCCCAAACCCCAAACACCAAACACCAAACACCAAACACCAAACCCAAACACAAAACCCCAAACACCAAACACTATGCACCGTCCACCATACAACCTACCCCAACAACCGAACCCCGAACCCCAAACACCAAACACCGTGCACCATGTACTGCCCCATACACCAAACCCCAAACCACAAACCCCAAACCCCAAACACCAAACACCAAACACCAAACACCAAACACCAATCCCAAACCCCAAACACGAAAACATCAAGCATCATCTGGGGAAGGGGGAGGGGTGCTGAGGATGGGAAATTGGGGAGCTCAAGGAAGGAATAATAAGGAGGAATGATGCTGATAATGATGATGGTGGTTGTGATGATGGTGGTGATGGTGCTGGTGCTGGTGATGATGATGATGATGTTGTTGATGCTGATGATGATCATCATCATGATGACACCGACGACGACGACGACGACGACGATGATGATGATGATGGTGGCGATGATGACGCGAATAGAAAAAATAAACAAAACTATTAATACTAGGAAGAATAACGACAATGGTAATGAACATAAACAAGATAACAATTCGAAACTTGAAAAATACGAAAAACTTATGTTAATGCTGATGATGATCATACTGGTAATGATGAGGCTGATGATGATGATGCTGGTGATGATGATGAAAATGATGATGATGATGGTGATGGTATATAATGATGATGATGATGATGATGATGATGATGATGATGGTGATGGTGATGGTGATGGTGATGGTGATGGTGATGGTGATGGTGATGGTGATGGTGATGGTGATGGTGATGGTGGTAATCATAATCATAACTAAAACAACAATGATAATAATGATACTAATAATAATAACAATGAGTATGATGGTGATGATGATGGTATTGATGATGATGATGATGATGATGCTGATGGTGATGATGATGATGATGATGATGATGATGATGATGATGATGATGATGATGATAAGGAGGAGGAGGAGGAGGAGGAGGAGGAGCCGGGCCTGAGGAGGACAAGGAGAGTAGGATGGGAGGGGAGCAGGATGAGAGGAAGGGAGGAGGAGGGGGGCCGATGTAACTGTGGATGGAGGTGGAGAAGAAGGGGTAGGAGGAGGAGGAAAGGGAGCTAGAGAGAAACCGAAAACCCCTCGGATTCAGGGGAAAGGACTCCTGAGGGAAACGGGTCCGCTTTCAGACTCCGGGGACCTCAGCGGCCCACGAATTCTTTAGCGTTCCTGAGGGCGCCGTAGGTTTCAGTAGGGTTCCGTAGGACTCTCTGGGACTCCTTCAGGGTTCCTTGGAATTTGTTTCAGGATTCCACAGGTTTCCCGAGGATTCCCTCAGGATTCCAATTCGACCCATTCCCTAGGATCCCTGAGGATCCGCAGAGGTTCCTCAAGAATCCTGCGGGTTATTTTAAGGTTGCGTCGGAGTCCCTAGGACAGCTTAGGGATCTGGGGGATTCCTTTGAATCCCTTTAGGGTTCTTCACGGCTCCTTCAATATTAACATACGATTCAAGCCGGAATCGCAAGCGAACTACATGGGAATCGTAGGCGAGTCACATGGGAACCGTATACGGTTCACATAGGTATCGTATACGATTCACATAAGAAGCGTGATCGATTCACATAGGATGCGTATACGATTCGCACGAGAATCGTGCACGGTTCACATACGAATCGTAAACGGCCCACATGAATTCGAAAACGATTCACGCACGGTGCGTATACGACTCACATGGGAATCGTATGCGTTTCACATAGGAGTCGTATAGGATGCACGGAGGGCCTGTATACGATTCAGTTGTGTCTGGATACGATTCACACTGGAACCGTATCTGATTCACATAGGAATCGTATACGATTCACATGGCACGCGCGCACGTGTAACATAGGAGTCATCTACGATTCACACTGGAACCAACTCATACTGTTCACACAAGATTCGTACACTGTTCACATGTGACCCCGATCATATAATATGAACAAAAGAACCGTTCACGATTCAAATAGAAATCGTATGCGATTACCACAAGAACCGCGTGCGATTCAGATTGGATCCGTAGACGAGTCACATAGGCGTATACAATTCCCGTAGGAATCGTATACGATACACATAGGACTCGTTTGCGATTCACGTAGGAACCGTTTACAAATCACATAGGATTCGTTTGCGATTCACAATGGGGTCGTACGCAGCCCACATCGGAATCGTATACGATTCACACCGGAGTCGTACACTATTCAAACAAAAACCATAGACGATACGCGTGGTATTAGTATACCATTCACACGGATATGTATACATACGATTCACTTTGGAAACGTATACGACTCTGATAGGACTCGTCTACGATTCACATCGCAGCCGTGTGCGTTTCACATAAGAGTCGTCTACGATTCATTCGAATCGCATACGATTCACATCGGGTTCGTATACTTTTCGCATCGGATTCGTATGCGAACCACATAGAAACCGTATAAAAATCACGATAGAATCGTATACGATTCGCATGGGGTTCACGTACGCTCCACATAGGAACCGCAAGCTTTTCACATCGTGCACTCAGAAATAGGAGTGTACGATTCACGTGAAGCCGCCCACTCAGAATATCATTGCTGCAGATGAGCTATCCTCCGATTGTTTTTTCCCAGGAAACCATGCGGACCCCTCAAGGGCATACATTGGAACTCCAGACTTTCGAAATATGGCTTTCAACCGATATCAATTGTGGAAGGCATTCCGAAGTTTATATTTCAGAGGGCTGTTCCCCAATCAACTGGTGTATACCCCGATAAACCAGAATATAGCCCATCCAACAGGGGTATAGACTACTACCGGGCCCCCTCCGAGGCCCCCCGATTCGCCCCCCAGGAAGTCCTCAGGAGGGCCCAAAAAGCCTCCTCCTCATCCTCCCTCGTCCTCCTCCTCCTCCTTCTCCTCCTCCTGCTCACCCCGCGCCTCGCCTTTCCTTCGTCGCACAAAGGTTCCCCAAGCGATTTCAACAACGGCTCGGATAGCACAAAGTCCGATAGCTTGACGAGACGTCGGCCCAACGATCGGCCACAGTGGCATTTCCGAAAGGCAAGGGGCGGCGGTGGTTCGTCGTAGGCGTCTTCGGTGTGTAGACTGAATGACGGATCTGCTATACAAAATCCTCCTACTCTCCAACAGCTCCGCCTTTCTTCCGCGTTCCTACCCTCCTCGGCCTCATGTCCTCGCCCTTCCTCTCCTCAGTGTCCGCCCTCCCCGTCCTGCTCCTGCGTGTTGATTTTGCAGATTCAATGGTAGCCGCCGCCTAGCACTGGTCAATGTACAAAGGCTGTTCTCTGGCGCGCCTGCATTCAGCACACTGGTTTCCGAACACGGATTGGCCTTCGATTCCAATTTGTTGTCTGCTGATCTGCCTTCTAGGCGCAGCTTCTTCCTACCATGTCCTGACCTAAAGAATTCCTCTCAACGCGAACAACCTCCCCAAGCATCCCCGCTCCCATCCCGGTTCATCTGCTCAACAGTCTGGTTGAGCTCATCTACCCGGGCCTGGGGGCGGACGGAGGGACGCGGGGCACAATCGGGCGATGGACGACGCACTGAATCTGCCAACGGTGACAGCAGCGGGCAACCTCCCGCACCGTCCGCGTCCGCTCTGCTTCCCTCCCCTCCACATCTGCTACTACTCCCATATCTCCCACTCTGCTTTTCCCCTCCCCCGTCCATTCCCGCCCTCACCACTTCTCAATCCATAAATCTCCACCCTCCGTTCCCTCCTCCCTCCTCCTCCTCCTCTCCTCCGCATCCTCCTCCTCCTCTCTTCCTCCCTCCTCCTCCTCCTCCTCGTCCTCCTCCTCCTCCTCCTCCTCCTCCTCCTCCCTCCTCCTCCTCCTCCTCCCTCCTCCTCCTCCTCCTCACCTCCCCCCTCTTCCCCTCCTCCTCCTCCCTCCTCCTCCTCCTCCTCCTCCTCCCCTCCTCCTCCTCCTCCTCCTCCTCCTCCTCCTCCTCCTCCTCCTCCTCCCTCCTCCTCCTCCTCCTCCTCCTCCCTCCTCCTCCTCCTCCTCCTCCTCCTCCCCATCCTCCTCCTCCCTCCTACCTCCTCCTCCTCCTCCTCCTCCTCCTCCTCCCAACTCTCCGTAACCATTTTGGTTCAGGCTTTTCCGTAGGCCCCCCGTTCCTGGACTCTTCCTCGGCGCACCCTGCGACCCCAGATTGACGGGGCAACGCGGCGGGCGCGAGTTAGGGGGGAGCAGGGCTTTGGGGCTCAACGGGAAGCGGGAATGGCGACGGGGGGCGGCCCGAGAGCGCGGCGGCCTTCGGAGTCCAGGTGGCGCGACATCGCCACGCTCGGCGCCACCGCCGCCCGTCGCGCAGCGAGACAGCGGCGCCGAGCCGCCGGCGAGGCTGCCATCCAGGCCCTCGCGCAGGCTCGCGGCGAGCCTGGCTCCTGGAAGGACCGCGAGCTAGAGGCGAGGCCGGCGCTGGTGCTGCTTGCCCAGGGACGCGCTGTCCCTGGCTCTCGCCGCCACCGCCGGAACGCCGCGTGGCACGCTCAGCGAGTCCCGCCAAGCGGATTCGCCCACGCGTCCGCGGCGGACATCGCGTGGCCTCTGCCGACCCCAGGCTCGGCAGAGGCGGCGCTGAGCCCAGCTCGTGCGGAACCACGCCGACCGTCGGCGTGCAGCTGGACGCGGAGGCCCAGTGCGTGGACGCCTCGCCCCTCCCCGCTGCCGCACCCCAGGAGGCTGGCGCTGGCCCCCCCCACACATCCTGGCGAGGACCTTCCTCGTCCTGGTAGTGTTCCTCGCGCTGGCGACGACGCCGATGTTCGTCCAGATGCTGGTGTACTTCCTCGTGGTACTGCTGGCGCTGGCCGCCGTCCCCACGACGGCTCGGACGCGCAGCTGATGGGCGAGCACGACCCGTGCTCCCACGCGCCCGACGTGCCCGAGGTCGGAGACTGGAAGGTGGCGGAGCAGTCGCACAACCTGGGAAGCCACTCGCTGCGCGGAAAGCACGGGCACGCTGAGCAGGCCAACCCTATCGCACCGTTCGCGTGGGCGCTCCTCCGTTTCAAGAAGAGCATGCTGGCCCTCGGCGACGATGACGAGATCATCCTGACGGTCGCGATGGCCACCGTACGAGCGGCTTTCGGCGGAGACGACGGGCCCCACGCGGAGACGGACTATAGTTTCGCAGGTACCAGCGCGTCGGAAGCGCCTCCTCGTGGCGCAGCTGTTTCTCAGGCTGCTCTTCGCCACCCTGATGCTGCCGACGGTCGCCTGGTCTCCACGGCGGATGGGGCTCGCGCCATGGAGCTGGGCGACGCCTCCTTGCCCAAGCGCACGCCCCTCCGCTTCGATGCCTCTCCTTTCGTCCCGAGCCTCGGCGTCGCCACGGCGTACGACGCCCCCGACGTGGAGGCGGAGGAAAGCGGCCCCCGCGCGCTTGCGGGAGATCCTCATCTTCCTCGCAGCGTGCGGCAGGCGCCCGAGTGGTGCAGGGGGCGAAGCTGGAGTTCCTCCTCGGCGAGTCCCTCGCGCAGCAGCTCTGCGGGAGCAGCCGACGAGCAAGACCCGTCACAGGACGGCTTCGCTTCTGGCTTGTCGGACTGACTTTTGTTGACGGCGCAGGCAGGGGGCCGTGCAGGGGCTGCCCCGAGCCAGCCCTCTCCTGCGGCCTGAGCACCCGCACGAGCCGACCTCTCAGCAGGTGCCGTCGGCGTCCTTGGCCCCTCGTGGAACCCCCTGCCCCGCGGCCCCTCGTTCGCGTCGGCTCGAAAATGTGTGCATGACCGAACCTTTCGCCGAGTCCTCTCGCCAGGAGCATCCACCGTCACAGGACGGTCTCGACTCAAGCTCATCGAACTGACTCGGCCTGCCTATCCTCCGGGTCGGCGGCGCTCGCCCTGCAGTGCTTGTTGCCGTGCCGCGCCCCCGC
>CAUYUJ010010535.1:467500-475658 GCA_963575745.1 Prorocentrum cordatum
GGCTGGCCCGCCAAGCAGGTCAACCGCGTGGCGGCCAAGCGCGCCCTTGACGCAGGGGCCCCCACCTCCACGGCCAAGGCAGCGCGTCAAGCCACCGACTCGCTCCGACAGCAGGTCGCTCGGGCGCAGTCGCGGTTCGACCGTGCCCAGGACGCCGCCGTCAAGGCCACGCAGCACATGGCTAAGTGCCGCGACCAGCTCGAGGATCTCAAGAAGCAAGCGGCCGCCGCCGCCGCCAAGGCCGCAGAGGCCTACAGCGCCATGGCTGGGGCCCCCCAGGTGCCCGTCGGCGACCAGCTGGCGCAGCTGGAGGCCATGGCGGCTTCCTTGGGCGCCGCCGTGCCAGACGAGGCGCAGCAGCTACGTGCGCTCGCAGAGTCCATCCGCGCCAAGCTCCCCCCGCCGCCCGCCCAGGCTCCAGGGGAGTCAGGCGCGGATGCGGCACCCGCGGAGGCCGCGGCGCAGCAGCCCGCGGAGCAGCCTGCCGCGGCCGCTGCACCTCCTCAAGCTGCTGCTCCTCAGCCCCCTGACTGGTCTATCTTCATGGACCCCAACAACCAGTTCTACAAGGAGTTCTGCGCCGCCCAGGACATGCCTGTCGATGAGGAAGGCGACTCCGACGGCAGCGACGGAGCTCGGCGCAAAGCCGAGCACATCTCCCTGTCCACCTTCAACGAGCTCATGCGGTACATGCAAGAGCACCAGGCCAAGCGGGCTCGCACGGGTGAATCGTCTCTTTGACTATCAAACATGGGACTTCGTCACGGCCAATGCCACAGGCAGGCTCGGTCTCGAATGTCTGCTTGAGTCGCAACCTGTTCTCGACTCTATCGCAGTGTGCGTCCAGGAGCATCACCTGGCGCAAGTTGAAGCATGGGAAGCTCGGCTTCGTGTGCTCGGATGGGCAGCCATGGGGCTGCCAGCAGCAGTTACGGCTCGAGGTGGCACCACAGGAGGTATCCTTCAATTGGTGCACAGGCGCATTGGGTTGGCAGAGCTCCCCGATCAAGAGTTTTGCATTGAGAAGGCCAGAGTCAGCATATTGCATCTTTCGGCCGTCTGCCCAGGAGGCGTTCTCTGGGTCAACCTGTATCTTTTCGACTCGCAGGGCGTGACACAGTTGAATTGGCAGCTCCTCACGCGCATCGGCGGCATCCTCTATCGATACGGGCTGCCGTTCGTGGTCACGGCCGACTGGAACATCACCCCCCAGGAGCTGCAGGGCACAGGATGGACGGAGTCGCTCCAGGCCACAGTGCTCACGCCCACCGTCCCCGCCTGCACCAGAGGCGAGGCGCCGCGGGTGCTAGACTTCTACGTGGTTTCGCACGGCCTGCACCACAACGCCGCCATCAGCGTGCTCAATGGCGTGGGCACGCAAGATCACAAGCCAGTCAAGCTCACGCCGCAGGGCTCCAAGCAGACCCCGCAGCTCCCGCGCGACAGAGTGCCTAGACAGTTCCCGCGAGAAGTACCGGCAGGTTGCTACCTGCCCAGCCGGCGCTGGGATCCTGTGCTGGAGTTCCTTCGTCGGCAGCCCAACGTGGATGATGCTTGGAAGCAGTTCGTCACGGCCATGGAGCTGGAGTTTCTCGAGATATACCAGATCCCCGACGACGAGGCCGCGCGCTACGTGGGCCGTAGTGAGCCGCTGTCGGTGCAGAGCAAGCGTGCGCCTGCGCCTCGCTCTCCACTGTTCCCTCGCACCTCAGCCCCGGCCGTCTGGTTCCGAGGGCTGGTTCAGATTCTGCGCGACCTCGCCAAGTTTCAGACCACTGACGACAGGGCCGCCACGCTCGCGGCAGCGCGTCAGCAAGCCACAGCCTCGCACAGGTTTCCAGCTCGTCACGTCGGCGCATGGCGCGCCCTCCTGCATGGCGCCAGCTACATCGATTGGTCGCTCGCGCGCGCCCTGTGCTCGGAGGCCCGTGACCTCGCCACCACCTTTCAGCATGACGCCGAGCGGAAGCGGGACCAGGAATGGAGGGCCTGGGCCCGCAAGCACAGCGACGCTGGAGGCGGCGCTCTGTTCGCAGTCAGCAAGCCTCCGACGCCCTGGTACTCTAGCCCCTCTTTCAGCACTGCTGGCGAGGCCAGGCCTGCCCCAGCCTCGCTGCAGCAGGAGATGCAGCTGTTAGTGGAGGAGTGGAGTTCGTTCTGGAGGGCGGGGAAGGAGGAGACCCCACTCGTCTGGCCAGCCGACATGGGGCCGCCGCTGCCAGATTTCTCGGTCGACGAACTTCGTGCCTGCCTAAAGACTTTCAAAGCGTCCTCAGGCACAGGGTTCGATCAGATCAGACCCCGCCAGCTCCTCGACCTCTGCGACGACGGCCTCGCCTCCCTTCGCCTCCTCACCCTCCTCATCGAGAGCACGCTGGCCTGGCCCAGCTGCTGGAGCAAAATCGTGTTTTTAACCAAGCGCACGGGCGGGCTGCGACCCATCGCATTGCTGCACGTGCTAGCGCGCGTACAGGCGCGCCTGCGTTGGCCCCTCCTCCTGAAGTGGCAGCAAAGTAACTTTCGGAGTTTCTGGTGGTCGACGTCGGGGAGGGGGTCCGAGCGGCTCGTGTGGGCCCAAGCTGCCTCTTCGGAGTGGGCTGCCGGTCAAAAGTTGAGCGCTGGCACTGTTCTGCTCGATCTTTGCAAAGCTTTTGAAAGCATCAGACACGATGTCCTTCTAGACGCTGCTCGAAAGACTGGCTTTCCGTTGAGACAGCTTCGGCTGCTCGTCAGCTTGTATCGTCTGCCGCGGGTGCTCGAGTACTTTGGCGCCAGTTCGCAGCCTCTCGTCACCCAGCAGGCCGTGCTGGCTGGATGCCAGTTTGCTACGCTCTGCTTGCAGATGGTGCTTCTTTGTCCGCTTGACACCGTCCAGGCAGCCTTTGCTCCGTGCACCCGCCAAGAAGTTCAGCTAGGAGTCGTCGTTGACGACTTTGGGCTGCACATGGTCGGCCCGCATCAATCCGTCAAGCGCGAGTTGGCCAGAGCCACCATCATGCTACATCACGAGTTAGAGAAGATACACCTGTCAGTGCACAGGCAGAAGAGTAGAGTTCTTGCGTCCACCCCCAGGCTCAGGCACGAGCTCGCCGTGGTTCTCAGCTCTCGTCGGGTTCTTGCCGCCCAGTCGGAACGTAACCTGGGGGTGGACTACGCTGCTGGCGGAGTCATCAAGCGATCCACCAAGCGCGGTCGCAGGGTCGCCGCCATCGCTAGACATCGCAGGATAGTCGCTATAGCCAGCAAGCTACGCAAGCGCGTAGCGCATTACATGGTCCGAGCTGTCGTGCAGACCTCCACCGCTTACGGGTCGGGGGTGACAGGCAGCTCGGAGACCGAGCTGCGTCAAGCGAGGTTTTTGCAGGCCAGCGTCCAGTGCCAGCGATTGCACGGGCGTAGCCTCACGCTACTCCTACAGATGCTAGGGGTTCGGCAGCTCGACCCAGCCTACGCTTTGAATATCACGCCTCTCTTCCACCTTGCTTCCGCGGTCTGGGAGTCCTGGGTCCCGCTGGGCGTCATCGTGGCTGGCCTCCAAGGGGCCTGCCGCGCTCTGGAGGGGCACTCCTCGCCCTGGAAAGCTATCCGAGAGCCCTTCTCCGCGTGCGTGGCCACGGCCAAGAGGCTAAGCATCAGCATCGACGGCCTGCGGTGGTACCACCCCGTCGTCGGCTATTTCTCACTGGCAGAGCTATGCCCTCGCACGATCGTGCTCGCGCTGTCGCGCATCGTAGATGCTTGGTGTTGGCGCAGAGTTGCCGAGCATCTCGATCAGCCTGCCTTTCAGCGCGAACCCTTTTCTGGCCCCGATGTTTTCGGGCATGCGCGCTCTGACGGCCCAAGAAAAAGCGCATATCGCCTCCGTCGTCTCAGGAGGTCAATGGCAGCAGGCGCGGCAAGCGGAGTGCAGGCTCTCAGATTCGGCCGTTTGTCAGGCTTGTCTCGATTCGCCTGGCACTCTCTTGCACAGGCACCTCGCGTGCCCTGGCCACGAGCAGGTCTTCGGTCTCGAGACTCCGCCAGTGGCCGCCTCGCTCCTCCGCGCCAGCGGCAGCCCCCCCGTCCGCCTTCTCGCTGAGAGGCTGCTCGTGCCGTTGCCTGCTCCTCCTCCCCCTCTCGGGGGGGCCCTAGCCTGCTTGACGGTGATATTTTCCTCGACGGGAGCCTCCTCGATGGAGAGCTCCCTCCCGTCGCGCAGTCCTTCGTTTGGTCGTGCGTCGCTCTTCAGGACGATCGGCCCGTCGCGGCCGCTGTTGTTTCGGGAGGCCTCCCCGCGGGAATGTACGACATCGACGCGTGTGAGCTCTGGGCCTTTCTCATGGCCCTTCGTCTTTCTGCCCCTGGCGCCACCTTCTGGACCGACTCCCAATTCGTGTTTGGAGGGGTCTGGCAGCGGGGGAAAAGTTTTTGTTGCTCGGCCAAGTCGGCCTGGGCCGATATCTGGATCCAGGTGTGGGCCTGCCTCGAGGATCGCGGGGGGGTTGAATGCCTGCGTCTGTACAAGGTGAAGGCCCACACCTCTCGCGGCGACCTCGAGAGAGGTGCCATCTCCGAGCGGCAGCGCGCAGGCAACCTTCTCGCCGACGCTGCCGCCAAGGAGGCCGCCGCCCACTCACGTGTGTCAGCAGAGTACCGTGCCAAATTTAAGGCCCAGGCCAAGGTCGTTAAGTTCCTCACCATCTGGACTGGCCGTGTCGGCCTCAAGATGGCTGACGTTGACGCGGTGCGTGTTCTTCCTGGGAGGCGCAAGCTGCAACCGCGCAAGGATGCCTGTGTCGCGCTGCCGCCTGAGGTCGTGGTGCCCCCCGTCCTCTCCAGGGCCGACGTTGCCCTCGCGGCCCTGGCCCGCAGCGGGCATGTGACCCATCGTGCGTTTCCCATCTCCCTGGCCAATGGAGCGAAGGGGATTGTTTGTGCTGTCTGCGGCGCTGGGGGCGTCACCCTCCAGGCCTCCTTCCGCGAGGCCTGTAGTCAGAGGCCCACTGCCTGGGGATGCCGCGTCTTGAGAGGGCTGGCCCAGGGTCGCTATAGGGTCGGGCGTGACTGGGTCCCGCTCGTCGAGCCTTGGCGGCCCCGTGACCTCGTCGACAGTGGGCAGGCCCTTCGGCCGCTTTAAGTTCAAGTTTTGTCTTTGAGGGGGGGGCCCTGTCGCTGGCCCCTGCCAGGGCAGTCACACCCTGGCAGGGTGACAAAAAGGCCTCGCTCCGATGGCCCCCCCCCGCTTTTGCCAGGATCGAGGGACCTCGCCCCTTCTTCCTTAGGTCAGTGCGCAGGAGAAGAGGGAGGAGGCGCAAGAGGAGGAGGAGGAGGAGGAGGAGGAGGAGGACCCAGACCCCCTCGGGTCACGAAGAAATCACGACGGGAAAATTTTGGTATTTCCCAACCATCCTGTGGTGTTGGGTCCTCGTTTTGAAGAGACAGCGCCCCGCGTTCCTTCCTTCCCGCTGCCCCCTCCCTCCTCCCATCTTCATCATCATCGTCATCACCCATTTCGGCACACCCCTCACACGTTTCGTGGCCCCATAGGGAGCTCCACCGAAGGTCCCAGTGGGTGTGCCCGCATGCGTCCCGCACACCCATTTCGGCACACCCCTCACACGTTTCGTGGCCCCATAGGGAGCTCCACCGAAGGCCCCAGTGGCAGGGTCCGCATGCCTCCCCACCACACATTTCGGCACACCCCTCACACGTTTCGTGGCCCCATAGGGAGCTCCACCGAAGGCCCAGGTGGGTGTGCCAGCATGGCGTCCGACACCCAATATTGGCACACCCTTCAACGTTCCGGCGCCCATAGCGGAGCTTTCCACGAAGGCCGAAATTGGGTGTGCACCGCATGCGGCATGCGTTCCCGCACACCCATTTCGGCACACCCCTCACACGTTTCGTGGCTCCATAGGGAGCTCCGCCGAAGGCCCCAGTACCCGCGCCCGCATGCGTCACGCACACCCATTTCGGAACACCCCTCACACGTTTCGTGGCCCCATAGGGAGCTCCGCCGAAGGTCCCAGTGGGTGTGCCCGCATGCGTCCCGCACGCCCAATTCGGCACACCCCTCACACGTTTCGTTGCCCCATAGGGAGCTCCACCGAAGGTCCCAGTGGGTGTGCCCGCATGCGTCCCGCACACCGATTTCGGCACACCCCTCACACGTTTCGTGACCCCATACGGAGCTCCACAGAAGGTCCCAGTGTGTGTGCCCGCATGCGTCCCGCACACCCATTTCGGCACACCCCTCACACGTTCGTGGCCCCATAGGGAGCTCCACCGAAGTCCCAGGTGGGTGTGCCAGCATGCGGTCCCGCACACCCATTTGGCACACCCCTCACACGTTTCGTGCCTCCATAGGGAGCTCCACCGAAGGTCCCAGTGGGTGTGCCCGCATGCGTCCCGCACACCCATTTCGGGACACCCGTCACACGTTTCGTGGCCCCATAGGGAGCTCCACCGAAGGTCCCAGTGGGTGTGCCCGCATGCGTCCCGCACACTCATTTTGGCACACCCCTCACACGTTTCGTGGCCCCATAGGGAGCTCCACCGAAGGTCCCAGTGGGTGTGCCCGCATGCGTCCCGCACACCCATTTCGGCACACCCCTCACACGTTCCGTTGCCCCATAGGGAGCTCCACCGAAGGTCCCAGTGGGTGTGCCCGCATGCGTCCCGTCGTCTCTCTGCCCAGCGGCAAGAGCCTTGCCCGCTATCAGCCAGCCAGCTAGCTCTTTTTGCTCCGCGCAGTGGACGACCCGCGCGCGTCGCTGGGACCCCTCCGGGGCGACCTGCTCGCGTCGCGGGGACTCCGCGCTGCGCTGCGCCCGCAACCTTGGACTTTTGAGTGCGCGGGCAAAGAGGGAGTAAAGGAAGGGGAGGAAGCGGGCTCGATCCTCGCCGGTGGGCGCGCCGACATTGGCGTCGCGGCGCGCGGGCGATGCCGTCGGGGAGTCCCGGGGAAGCTCCTTGCGGCGGCCACGCCCAGCGTCACGAGTACTCAGAGGCAGACATTGTCAAACTATTGACATTCATACACAATTGCGCCACGCTTTGTCATATTCGCATTCATGCACGTAGACTCGTTCGCACGCAGAGTCATTCACAGTCAGACGCACGCGCGCAGATTCACCCGCGCTCAGTCTCCCTACGTACTCAGATCAATCGTTTTCGTTCGCGTTGTGTACCACGCCACTCATGTCGGCACACCCCTAGCACGGTTCGTTGCCTCATAGGGATCGCCACCGAAAAAGTGAATCACTATTGCGGTACTCACACCTGTATATGGTTGGGTCCCTCGTCAGGCTAATTTCAACCTCCGGGGGGCCCGCACCGGGCCTCGGGACCGTCAAAAAACGACTCAGGATGAGAAACCGGTCCCTGGGAGTGGCTCGAGACCTCTGGGGGTCGACGTTATGGAGAAATCGTGACGCGGGAGGTCTGGGAGGGGGGGCGCGCCTCCCAGACCACCTCGTAGGGGGACGCGGGCTTGTAGATCGTGATCATCGGCCCCATGTCCTCTCGCGGGCACCCTCCCCACTCATTGCTCCCTCCTCCCTCCTCCTTCCTCCATCCTCCCTGATCCCTCCCTCCTCCGTCCTCCTCGTCCTTCTCCTCCTCCTCCTCCTCATCATGCTCCTCCTCCCTCCATTATCCTCCTTACTCCTGCTCACTCCCTCCTCCTCCTCCTCCTCCTCGCTCTATCCTTCTCCTTATAAAAAGCTCCTCCCAGTCGCATTCCCGGACGTGCATTCAGGGCGGGGCGGACGGGTTGGGCTGGGCGTTTCGCCCAAGACCTCCTCGCCACGTATGATCCTGATGCTATATATTTGCAACAGCTTCACTAATGGAGGGGCAGTTTTCAAAATGGAGCTCTCGCCTTAGCGCTGCGCGCGTGAGAACTAAAAGCTTACATCCGCTGCGGGGATGGGAGGGTGCTTCTCAAAATGGGGGTTTTGCATGAACGCCGCGCACGTTCGTCTTGAAAGTTTGCAACAACAACAACAGAAAATGGAGGACGGCGTCTTTTCAAAATGGGGCTATCTCCTTTGCGCCGCGCACATTCTTCTGAAGGGACTACATCAACGACGGATAACCTGCTTTCAGCATGGGGATATCGCGTGGCACTTCCCTCAAACCAAAGACCAGAAGCCTGAACACATGTAACGCCTGCACG
>CAUYUJ010010536.1:0-20000 GCA_963575745.1 Prorocentrum cordatum
CAAGAGAGGGAGCAGAGCGGCAACAACAGGCGAACTGACAGGACAAGACAGATAGTGGAGGACGTCATCTCCTCCAACACAGCTGCATCCGAATTTGCACCTGTCGGGCCCCTGGTGGTACCTGCGGGTGGTACACCAGGCGTTACACATAGTTTTGATCAAACTACTCATCACAAATCCAGGGAGCGTTTGCCCTAGACGACCAACTCTAATCATCAGCAGGGTGCTCATTTCTTGTCGGACCGCCTCACGCCCACAGAAATACTGCAACCTCGGAATCAATGCCTTACACGCGGATTCTGGAGGGTCACTTTTTTCAATCGCACGTAGCACAGCAGCCTGGAAGTTACGTTTGTCTGGATCATCGGGAACATCGGGGATCCTATCCAGCAACTCACAAACACGGTTCAACTGGTACAGCGGGCTCTGGAGGAACAAATCAGAGAACTGGTGTGCAATCAGGAAGTCGTCAGACTCAATCAAGTCTTTGTACTGCTGAATCAGCTTGGGGAACATCTCACTTTTTTTCGCGGTCCGATATCTGGCCGCCATGCACAGTTGCCGCAGTTGCGGCAGATAGAGCTTGACGCCAATCGCCTCAAGATCAAAGAAGACAGCTCGGGGGGCAGCATGCCGTGGCCCGTTCACGAGCAGCTGCAGACATTCATCCTCCAGACGGAACAGTGCAGGAGGCGGCTCAAAGTACTGGGCGACGAATTGCGTGACAGGCAGAGCGAGGGACTTGTAGCTCAAAATCGTCTCGACTAGCCCCAATCCCAGCCCACGTATTTCTCTGACCCTCCTCACATACTTCACCATCGGATCCCTCCAGCTCACTTCCCCTCCACCACGGCCCAAGAAAATCCCAAGATATTTCCCACGCGTCCGAATACATATTCCCCCCAAATCTACACCCATCTCATCGAACCGATCGCGAACATATGACCCCTGAAACTCTTCCATAAATACAACCACGGTCTTCTTGCTATTCAGTTGCAATCCCGTCGCCAAGGCGCACTGGTTCATAATCACCAGCACATTCGGAACAGTCTCGAACAGGTCACTCGAGCCATGCATCAGGTCGTCCGAGAATCCACACAGACAAGACTCTGGCTCAGGCAACGCACAAACGAGGGCACGAACGATGGGGTCCAGCGAGAGCGCGAAGATCGACCCCGAGGCGGGACACCCCAGCTTAATCCCAGACTCAATCTCGAAGCCAGGAAAACGTTGACCTCCCAGGACGATGGTCGCTCGAATACCCGCATACAGGAACCTCAAGGCCCGTATGATACAACTCGGCACTCCCATAGTTTCCAGGATCCACCAGATCCACCCATGGTTGAGGGACGGAAGCGCGGCCCGAATATCGAGAAGGATGCAACCCGACGCCCTATGGCCAGACACACAGTACCACATCGCGAGCTTAGACGCAGCCTCGAGAACATTGTGGTTCAAAAATCTGCGCAGCACAAACCCGCGCTGCGGACTCGCACACGAAATCGACGCCTGTCTCGCCAACCCCCAGTTGATCCACCCGCTGATAATCTTATTATCCGTATTCCCCAGGCATATCGGCCGAGTCGCAGGTGGACCCGAGATCAACTCGTCCACAGACTCAGGCACCTCCCCCTTCGGGATAAATACTGCAAGGCACAGATTAAACTCGTCGTCGTCCGCCTCGCCCCTGAGGAGCGATAGATAGGCTTCGTACAGCACTTCTGCTCCGAGATCCCCAGCGGCCGAGTAACAACTGAAAGGGACCCCATCAGGACCAGGCGCCGAAGCACGAAAGCGTCGAAGCCCCAGTTTGAATTGCTCGAACGAGGCTTCCCAAATCACATTGTCCGAAGCTCTTTGAACGAAACGTTGGAAGGGTAGTTGATTAACCCGCTCTCTAGCTTGGTTGGAATGAACCTTCCCCCAATGATCCGCAAGTAGCGCAGCACACCCGGCCTGGGCGCCAGGAACAGTGCCGTCAGGAGCCTCCACTCCTGCTAGCACCAATCTTCGATTACGAGCTCTCCAAGCTTGAATGTGCCTCTGGATATGCTGCGCTTTCTTTACTTTGTACTCATGCGAAAGCGACGGCGACGCGAATAAATCCTTCACCTCCTCGTCTAACACCGATTCCGAAACCGCCCTCATCCTCTCCATAAACCCTCCGTAGTCAACCCACCATCCGACCACCTCGTCCACATGCTTCGACATCTCTGGCACAGCGCGCACAGCCTTGCGGACGATAAAAATATTGTTCTGCGTCATTGCGCGCAGGACCGCAAAGAACCAAGAGAGAAGCTCAGCTGCTGATTCAGGACCCGATACTGACAGACCAGCTTTGACGCGACAAGCAGCTTCGTGAAACATCTCCTTCAGACCTCGAAGCCGAGTAAAAGCTGACGACAGAGGGGCATATCCCCCCAAAGATCCAGAACAGCTTCCGAGAACTGAGGCTTACCAGTAACCCAAGAAGGAATCCGAGGGAAGTCATTTCGCGGTCCAGGAAACAAGGAAACGTACACAGGGGTATGGCCACGCGGCTTCGACAGGTCGGTAACTGGCCAAATAACACCCGCAGCAGGCTTCAAATCGAGTAGGTGCCCAGAGTCCAAACTGGTTTAGATTCTATCCAGACGCCCAGCGGAGATGATTTTCTCGTCTTGTATCACTCGAAACGTAGGGTAAAGTTGAGCCACCTCGCACATGTATGGAAAAATGCCCGCAAAGAAGCTGCCCACCGTGTCGGTCTTGGCGGCGACAGGTTCTGCTCGCAGAAAAATACGGGAGTCCCCAGGATCGAGACAGTTTAAATCACCCAAAATCCATGTAGCGTATTTGTCAACAGGTTTCACACGTGAAGCGACCTGCCGAATCAACCCATATTTCATTCCGTTAGAAAGAGCTGGATCAATATGCATGTTAATAACTGTCATACATCCCTTCCTCCCCCTCAAATGAATACAATGGCATCGCCCACCAGCGATGACCTCATGCCTGACGTGCACAAACTGCGCCAAAACATTCGAACGTGCCAGGATGACAGCACCTCCAGCCGCACGGTCGGGAAGGAACGAACCCCAACCTGTATATACACGAAGGTCAGATAGGAGAAGAAGAAGAAGATCCCCCTTGCATCCATGACACTCCTGCAGGACCACCACATCGGCAGATCGGCACAACGACGTCAAAGTCGCTCGTGTCCTCGCCTGCTGTCCCACGTCCGAATGCAGGGAGCCAAAGAGAGTGTGGACATTCCAAGTAATAATACGAGATCAACGATCGGGAACGAACGGAACAACGCGAATATTCGGATCATCAAATTCTCCCTCCGAAGAGCAACTCGACTCCGACTCATACGATGTCCTGGACGAAGAGGGAGAAACAGAAGGAGAAGGGCAAGAGGAAGGAAACAAAGCATCCTGGCTTGGCCTGGACACCTCCTGGTCGTTCACACTGCGCATGCCGCCTCGGCTTCTTGCGGGCAGCGAATTATTGCCAAATCCTGGTAGCGTATTCTCCGATTGGTTCAGGAGCCCCAACAACCTATCAGCGTCCGCCTGAGTAAAATTTAGGCTCCGGAAGTCATCCGTCACGGTGCGCTGCAAACGTCCGAGCGGGTCGAGCGAGCCTCGAAACATGACCCAGATGTCGTCGTCCTTGATGAAATAGAATTCATTGCGGGAACCGTTAGCGCCCATCCTCACGGATTGATTCCACACCCCCTTCTGTACGAGGAGCTCCTTCATGGGCAACCAAATGCGGCCGAGTTGCCGCTGGCGACTACGAACATCACCTGGCAAATCAGCTCTCACACGGACATCATGCTCCACATGCGACCTTTGGTCCTTCCGTTTCATCGGGTTCTCGACCATGAAATCGTGGAACTCACGCGCAAGAGCAGGCGTCTCGAAGTGGACACTGTAGCTCTGACTGACACGAGCGAAGCGAGCTGTCATCTTCTCGGCCATATGGCGCAACACATGATTCTTGAGTCGTTCAAAATGAGCCTCGCGTGCTGGGATCATAAGCGGTCTTGGAAAACCACTTATCCAACGTCGACAGTCGTCTGGCACATCATCATTTGCAGGGGTCCCCATGGGTGCCGAACTCGCAGCACGAGAGAACTTTGCAGGCCGAGGCGTAGCACCAGAACCTGCCGACGCCGTAGACGCCGTTATCATCTCGTCGCGCAGCTCCTTGATGTTCTTCTCCATCTTCACGGACAGGGCAGAAACTTGGGCTTGGACTGCGAGATCCCCTTGGCTGGCTCCTTGCGGAAGCTGGGCCAGCGCGTTCTCGATCTGTACTACTCTTGCCTCGAGGGTGCCAATCTTCACGACCTCGTTCATTATCTTCTCATTACTCTCAGACATAGACAACAGCTGGGCCTCCAACTTCTTCGTGGAATTCGCGTTCACCTCCATTGCCCTGGCGATACGCTCAAGGTGTGATACTGGTACTTCCTCCATCTCCTCATCCACGTCGACGGGTGTACTCACTGCTGCGGTCACTCCTCCCGAGCCTGAGCTCGACATGTCGCGCGATGGATCTGCGGGCGGAAACAGCGAGGACTCTTGACCACTGGGGGGTACGAGACCCAGCGGCTGCAGAAGAACCTGGGGTCTGGCCTCGGATCAGAGGTCTCCACTTCGTCCCCAGGGAACATGGAGTCTTGAGCCAAAATGGCTACGGAGGAGGAGGAAGAGGAGGAGGAGGAGGAGGAGGAGGAGGAGGAGGACCTCCTGCCGCGGCAAGCAAGCGGCGGGCGGTTCTTTCAGCGGCGATCGAGGGGGGGAACAAATTCGGGGGGGCGCGCAAGCATGGATTGGCGATCCATGGGTTTGACGCGAGGTCGCCACATCCATGGATCGGGGAAGGTGCCCTCCCCAAAATGCGGGAAATCCGCGATTTCCCGTCGCTAATCCACGCCCCCTTGATCCATGTTTGCGATCGCCTGAGAAATGGGAAGCAGAAGGCCTTCTCGGAAGGCTCGGAAGTCCCCCGGCCTCTGAAAACTCGCCTAAGCCTTCCCGAAGACACACAAAAAAACCTCTCAGAAGGCGCGAGGGCGTCTGAGAAGTCCCACCGCCTTCCGAGAAGGCCTTCTCCTTCTCGCTTCCCCCGCTCGCTCCCCGCGTGTTTGTGGCTGCTCTCGGCCCCTGGGGGAGCTACCAATGGGCCCCGGGACCGCTGCAAAACGGGTCGGGATGGAAGTCTGGCTCGGAGGAAGGGGTCTGGACCTCGGGAGGCCCACGTTGCGACACGAACCACGACGTCGGAGATGTAAATGAGATAGTCGGAAGCTTCGGAGGAAGAGGGGGGAGGATGAGCCTCGAAAAAGGAAAAAGAGGGAATGGGGAGTTGCAAGAAAGCGCGTGCACGCATCCGACCCTGTGATCAGGGTCGCGGGGAGGGATGCTCAAGTGCGCGGTCGCGCTGCCTGGGCCCCACCCACCCCCACGCCCCACACCTGCCTCGCCAGCGCCAGAGAGAACCTTCCCTCCCCGCCTCCACCCCGACGCGGCACCCTTCAGAAGGGGGGAGGTCGCGCTAGGGGAACGAACACCGACGCAAACATAGAAACTCGGAGGTCTGCGCGGATTGCTCGGACCCGCGCTGGACCCCCTCACTGGAGCGCGGAGCGCGCAAGGGGCGGCGCCGGAGGCGCCGCCAGGGGGGTCCAGCGCCGATCCGAGGAATCCGCGCGGACCTCCGAGTTTCTATGTTTATGGCATTGTTTGTTCCCCGATCTACGCCGACGCGGCAACCAGCCTCGAACGTATCCCTATCCCTAAGATGGGCGAGCAAAAAGCGAGGACAATCTTAGGGATAGGCCCTCAGAAACTGAGGGAATCCTTAAGATCGGCATCGAGGTGAGGTGATGCCAAACATAGGGATAGGGATATGTTTCAACTGGTAAGATCTACGCCGACGCGGCACCCTTCAGAAAGGGGGGGGGAGGTCGCGTGGGTCGCATCTGCCGGCGCCTCGCTCAGCGACTTGTGGGGGGGGGGGGAGCTCGAGGCGGCCCCGCTCCGCGGCGGAAGCGACTGACGCCTCGCTGCGCCGCCAGGCAAGACCTGCGCGCCGCGCGCGGGGGGATCTCCCTGCGCAGCCACCGGGCCGACGCGCGGCTAGTGAGCGAGGCTCTCGCGCCGCGTCGCAGCCCCGGCGCAAAAGGCGATGGCCCCGCTCCGCGGCCGCCAGGCGGCGCCGCGCGGCGCGTGCTCGGCCGGAGGGGGAGGGGGAAGCGCCTCGCCCGCGCAGTACCTCGGGCGCGCCTCGCGCGGGCGAGGGCCTCGCGCGGCGACGCGGCTGCGCTGCCTCGGGGGAGAAGGAGGAGAATGGGAAAAATGGAGGGCCAGAGAGGGGAGGGGTGAGGCGGACAGAGCAGGAGAGGGGCGAGGTAAGGACAGAGGAGGAGGGGTGGGAGAGGATAGGAGGTAGGAGGAGGCAGGAGGAGGAGGAGGATGGGGAGGAGGTAGGAGGAGGAAGGAGGAGGATGAGGAGGAAGGAGGGGGGAGGAGAAGGAGGAGGAGGAGGAGGATGTAGGTTCTAGGCAGGGAGGGAAGATGACGAACTGTTGGGGAAGGAGGAGGAGGAGGAGGAGGGTCGCTCCGCGACGGAAGTGGCGCCTCGCCGCGCCGCTGTGCTCGGCACGCGCGCAGGCGCCGGCCGTACGTGTACAGACATGGCCCGCGCCTTCTAAGGAGCAGGGGGTGCTTCTAAGAAGCCTTCCCCCCTCCCCCATACCCGCGAGCGCGCGTGGCCGACTCCTGCACGGCCGCGCGTGTGGCCTCGAAGACGGGGCCGGAGGCCACGCGCAACAGCTTCCAGCCTGTGGCTCGTGCCCCACGGTGGCTCCCGCCAGGCACGTCCCGAAGCAAATGCCAGGCACCCCAGAGAGTGGTTTCAAGCTCGTGGCGGCCCCCTCCGAGGCCAGTGAATGCAGGGGTGGCCCAGCGGGCGGCGTCCGCACGGGGCTTTGGCAGGGCCAAATGTTCGGATGCGAGGTTGTGAGAGCCGCCCCGAAGCAGAGTCCAGGGGTCCCACAGGTTGGTGCAAACCGCGAGCCCCCTCCCCCCGAAATAATTCTACGAAGGGGGGGGCACTCAATTACTGATGTTGACGTGTGTGGCTCCTTCCCAGTACCCGTCTGGTCCGTTCAGAGGGATGGGGAGATTGTCTAGTCCGTCTTACGCGCATAAAGGGAAAGGGCGTGACCCGCCTTCCTACGTCGCCTGGAAGCGGGCGAGCTTATAACCTCGCCCGCCTCATCGTTCGTCTGGCGCGCTCTGCTGAACGCTCCGGCCACAAGTCGTTCGCTGCCTGACGGTAGTTGGTAGCGCCGATCGCTCCGGGGAGGTCGCCTCGTCCTACGACCCCTCTTCGCCTGGACACAAGAACAGAAGAAACAGAATCACCACAAGCAGAAGAAGGAGAGGACGATGGGCAAATCTGGACGCCTTCATGCAGAATCCGCCGCTTCTCCCTGGTACTCAGCGACTCGGAGAAGTAGAACCCGTTGATGACCCGGCAGCCGTTCTTGTTGTAGAAGGCCGAGTGCCTCGGCGGGACACGCCGCCAGTGGAGGTACTCCCCTTCCTCGCCCTCGCCCCCGCCGCTCGCGGGGCGTATCCGGCGGCTGGCCCGGCCGTCGAGGGAGGCCGAGTGCCTCGACGGGGCATGCTGCGAGCGGAGGGGTCCTCCTCCTCCTCCTCCTCCTCCTCCTCCCCCTCTCCTCTCCTCCTCATCATCATCATCATCATCATCATCATCATCATCATCATCATCATCATCATCATCATCATCATCATCATCATCATCATCATCATCATCATCATCATCATCCTCTTCCTCCTCCTCCTCCTCCTCCTCCTCCTCCTAATGCTTCTCCTCCTCCTCATGCTCCTCCTCATGCTCCTCCTCCTCCTCCTCCTCCTCCTCCTAAGCCTCCTCTTCTTCCTCTTCTTCCTCCTCCTCCTCCTCCTCCTCCTTCTCCTCACCCTCCTCCTCCATTACTTTTCCTTGTAAATATCTTCTCCCTGTCCCACCCCGAGGCCAGTTTTTAGGCCAGGCCGGGCGTTTCGACTGAGACTTCCTCACACTTTATGACCCTGAAGCCTAAACATTGAAAACAATTTCACATATGGAGAGCGGGTGGTTTTCAATATGTGGCTCCCGCCTTAGCGCCGCACGCATTCGTTAGAAAATGAGAAGAGCTTCACGGATTGAGGGCGACTGGTTTTCAAAATGTGGCTCTCGCCTGAGCGCTGCGCACATTCGATACAACAACTGCAAGGGCTTCACGAGTTGAGGGCGGCTCCTTTTGAAAATGTGGCTCTCGCCTTAGCGCCGCGCGCATTCGTTTTAAACATTTCGAAAAAGTTTCACTGACTGAGGACGGTTAATTATTAAAATGTGGCTCTCGCCTCAGCGCCGTGCACATTCGTTTATAACATTCACAAGAGTATCACATAATCCCATGATCAACGTATCAGACCTGGTGTTTTCAGGAGATTCAGGATTCTGCGGGTGCAACAGTTACATTGGTTCGCGGTGGGGAAATCCTAGGAATGGCGTTCTGACACGATTCAGGCTCGCCAAGAAGACACAGACAGGTTAATCCGTGGCGTTGGAATCCCGAGACCAGTGTTTGGGCATGCTTCAGAATCTTCAAGCTGTTGTCTTCCGACGAGGCCGTTCCCTCAGTGGAGAGGAACCGTTGTAGGAGTCTATGAGGAGGGAGCTTGGAGGGAGAGTTTATTCCAACCATATCCTCCTCCTCCTCCTCCTCCTCCTCCTCCTCCTCCAACTTCTGCCTCTCCGTCTCCTCCGTCTGCTCCTCCTCCTCCTCCTCCTCCTCCTCCTCGGAGGAGGAGGAGACAAAAAGGGGTGGATAGCCTAGGGGCTGGGCGCCCCCTGGCACATGCGATGGCGCCCCGTGGGCGATCCGCCCACATGTCCGCCCCCTGTGGCGACCGCCAGCCTCCTCCTCATCATCATCCTCACCTTCCTCTTGGGCGACAATTAGGTCGGGCATGTTCTCCTACAGACAGATGTTGGAAGAACAACTAAAAACAAATTATCCCAGCGCGACCCTACCTAGGAGTTGGAACCCCTAGGAAAGCAGCATTAGTAGTAACAGTAACGCTAAGCTAAAGCTAAGCTAAAGCTAAGCTAAAGCTAAGCTAAAGCTAAGCCACAGCTAAGCTAAAGTTATGCTAAAGCTAAGATAAAGCTAAGCTAAAGCTAAGCTAAAGCTAAGCTAAAGCTAAGCTAAAGCTAAGCTAACAACAAGCTAAAGCTAAGCTAAAGCTAAGCTAAAGCTAAGCTAAAGCTAAGCTAAAGCTAAGTTAAAGCTAAGCTAAATCAGAGTAACAGCTAAGCTAAAGCTAAGCTACTGCTAAGCTAAAGCTAAGTTACAGCTAAGCTAAATCTAAGCTGAAGCTAAGCTAAAGCTAAGCTAAAGCTAAGCTAAAGCTAAGCTACAGCTAAGCTCAAGCTAAGCTAAAGCTAAGCTAAAGCCAAGCTAACGCTAAGCTAAACGCTAAGCGAAAAGCTAAGCTACAGCTAAGCTCAAGCTAAGCTACAGCTAAGCTAAAGCTAAGCTAAAGCTGAGCTAAAGCTAAAGCTAAAGCTAAAGCTAAGGCTCCCAGGGGACTGGGGGGAACCGCTCCCAGGGGACTGGGGGAACCGCCCGGGGCGCTTTCCACTGCCCAGGCCTTTTAAGCTAAGAGAGTAAGAACCCTTCTAGGCAGAGCCTAGGTAGGGAAAAAAAAAGATACCAACAACTTGTCAACAATCATCAGACGGGCACGACAAATCGTCACCAAACTACTCTTGAAGATTTCTGAATGTTCCCCCTGTAGAGGGACATGCCCGACTTAAGGCAATGACCCTGACATCCGCCGAGCTGTTGTTTTTTCAATGCGCGGCCCCCGAGCCCGCCGGATTGAAAAACAAATCTCGCCGGACATCTAGGGGATCCGGCAGCCGCTGGGCCGCAGGAGGCCGAGGGCCCCGGTGCTGACCCGGGCGCCGCTGGGGGCCCCGCGACTCCCCCGCCGCCTCGCCAGGCGAGGCCTCGCGCCGACGGGAGCGCCCGCAGAACAGTGACAGTGACCATGACGGGGAGTCGGCGAGCAACCCTGCCGCAGCACCGTCTTCGCCCGGCTCGGGTCGGGCGAAAGGGGGGGATAGCAAAGGGGGGGGTTGAGAATCAGCTCTCGTAGCTGATTTTCCCGGCGCCTCCCGGCGCCGCAGGCGGCAATGTATCGAGGAATGGGCCCCTCGGTGAGGCCGAAACCGGCTGCATGCAGCAAATTTCGGAACCCCCCCTTTCCCAATCCCCCCCGTTCGTCCGGCCCGACCAGCCTCCCCCTTGACGACGACGACGACGACGACGACGACGACGACGACGACGTACGACGACGACGACGACGACGACGACGACGACGACGACGACGACGACGACGACGACGACGACGACGACGACGACGACGGCGGCGAGGACGACGACGACGACGACGGCGACGACGGCGGCGGGCAAGCCTGTCGCTCACCGGGGCGCGAGAGGGCGAGCCGCGCGACGGCGGTCCGGCCCACGCTGGCGGAGGGGCGGCGGGGTGAGCGGGCAGACCGAGGGAGAGGGCGACCTGTCCGGCTCGCAGGCCAGGGCGAGGCGACTCGTGAACAGCGCAATGTAAGCCAGAAGCGCTTGCCAAAGCGACCGCGTCTGGAAAACATATATATATATATAGATATACATATATATATATATATATATATATGTGTGTGCATATATATATATATATATATATATGTGTAAATAAATTTATATATACATACGTGCAATTCTAACACAGATACACACACACACACCGCACCTGAGCCGCCGGCAGGCTCTTGCCGTGGAAGCCCTCCAGGATGTCCTTGAGGTTCTTGGCCGCCGCCTTCTTCTCGGCCTCCGTCGGCTTCCGGGCCGCCGCTGTCCTGTGTGCAGGGTGGGGCGCACAGAGCCATCACAGTGCTATGTGCCCCCCTTGGAGGCGCGCGTCCGACCCGAACCGCGTCCGACCCGAACATATAGTATACCCATCTTGTAGTGTATCGCTTCCCGAGCGGGCCAGAAAGCGCCCGCCACGACGCATATACTATAGGATTTCTCGGTGCGCGCGTCGCCCCAGGGGGGGCGACGCACATATGGTATAGGTATGTTGGGCGGCGATGCAGCCGCACAAGCTGGGCAGAGCCTGTCTAAGGGATTACTGCTCGCGCGAGCATGTCTCGCGCGGGGCACGCGAGGCAATGGTTCTGGGCGAGTGCTCGTTGCGGCGCTCGTTCCTCGTATCGCTCGTGCCCGTTGTTGCTGCGACTGCTCTTCCCATTTTCCCCCGCACAAACAGAACAAGAAGGGCAACAAAATAACAATACAAAGTTCAGGTCAGGCATGCCCCCCTACATGCGGATTCGTGGAGAAAACATAACCCACCAATAATCTAAGAAATGATCGAAGGAGCACGAAAAATCGTCACCTGACAATTTGCCACTATTCCTGCATATTCCTCCTGTAGAGGGAGAGGCCCGACATGTCTCTTCAGTGCGCGGCCCCCGAGCCCGCCGGATCGAAACAGAAACAGAGATCTCGTCGGGTACTCCAGATTTCGTAATAAAGGGAGGGGGGTCTCATTTCGGGGGGGGGGGTCTCTTCCAGGCTATCTTGGAGGGCCTGGGGGGGTCTGGGGACGATGTTTTGGAGGGTTCTCCCACGGGGGGGGGGGGGGTCTAAAACTTCTCGTCTGGGAGGGTTGAGACCCCCTCCCTTTTATTACGAAATCTGGAGAGCCTGGGGACCTGGGGGAACCGGCAGCGCTACACCGCAGGAGGCCGAGGGCCCCGGCGCCGCTGTGGGTGCCCCGTGACCCCCGCCCGCCTCGCCGGGCGAGGTCGCTCGCCGACGACGGGAGCATCCGCGGAACAGGAGCGAGACGACGCAGGCGCCAGAGCGGTAACCCTCACGGGCACAGTCGGCGAGCAACCCTGCCTGTCCCAGGACCGTCCTCGCCCAGGACCAGGGGCGCCCCGGCCGACCCGGCGCCGAGGGGGGGACCCGGGGGGCCCCCCCCGCCCGCCTCGCCGGGCTCGCGGATCGCGCGACGGGAGCGCCCGCGGACGCCCAAGATTCTCCCGCAGAGGGCCCAAGGCCCAGGGTGAGCCGCGCAGCGCCCGCCGCCCCGCCCGCCGCCCCGCCCGCGGGCCGCGCCCGCCGCCACCCGGCGCCCGCCGCCATCCGGCGCCCCGCCCGCCCAGCCTGGGCCGCAGCCCGCAGGGGCCTGCGTCCCGTCGTGGGGCGGGCGCGGCGCGCCGCCTCGCAGCGCGGGCGCTGCCAGACTCTCTGCTGTCCTTCTTGCGCATCCTCGCAGGGGCCCAGGGCCCCCTCGCGTTGCGAGAGAATCGCGCCGGTCCTTGTCTCTCCATGTTCGGCCTCCGGGGGCCCCTTACACCGGGCCTCGGGACCGACAGCAAACGTCTCGGGACGAAAAGCCCGCCCCAGCGAAGGGGTCCAGACCTCTGGGGGTCGACGTTGCGAAAAAATCACGGCGTCGGGGGTCCGGGGAGAGTGGTCATCGCAGAGGGCCTTTAAAATATTCATGCCTCCCCCCCTGAAGGCTCTCGGCTGGGAGTGAAACTAGTTTCTCTACTTCTCGACCTCCCACTCCTCCTCCTCCTCCTCCTCCTCCTCCTCCTGCTCTCCCCCCTCCCCTCCTCCTCCCTCCTTCCTCTTCCTCATCTCCTTCCTCCTCCTCCTCTCCTCCTCCCCTCCTCCTCCTCCTCCCCCTCCTCCCCTCCTCCTCCTACTCCTCCTCCTCCTCCTCCTCCTCTCCTCCTCTCCCTCTTCCTCCTACTCCTCCTCCTGTCCTCCTCCTCCTCCTCCTACTCCTCCTCCTCCTCCCCCGTCATTCCCTTTCCAATGGATTCGCTCTTCTCTGTCGCTGCGGGCCCCGCCCCCCTAAGCGGCCCGGGAGAGGGCCTCCGGAGAGAGGGGGCCACACGGCGGCCCCCAGGCGGCCACCCAGGGCGCCGGGAAGGCCCAGGTGATGGGCCTGTTTTCCACCTCCACCACCATAAGCTGGAGGGGGAGGGGGTCCTCCTCCTCCTCCTCCTCCTCCTCCTCGTCCTCAACCTCCTTCCCCCCTCCAACTTATAGTGGTGGTGGTGGAAAACAAGCCCATCACCAGGAGTCGGATCCGACGAAGTGGCAGGTCAGCGAGGAGGGGGGAAAGACAACGACAGTTAGGTTGCCCCCGTCGTGCGTACTTCAAGCACCCAGGCGAGCATCGACACAGTGTCGAAAGGGTGTCGCCTCGCAGGGCCCGACACGTAAAGGCCCTCCAGCTTCTGTACTTTCCTGGCGCTCGAAATTCTCTCTGGTGGTCAAGGCTAAGGTGCGTTGGAACCGCATAAGATGACAGCAGGAAATACCATCCAGGAAATGATCGTTCAAGAAATCTGGGTCAGCTTCCCAGAGGGTTCTTAAACAAGCCTGGGCCAGATCAGGCCCAGCTACGACGACAACGGCCCCCGCTCGATACCTCCTCACAATTGACTCCAGGACACCCTGGCCAGAGAGGCCCCCGAACTCAGGAACGGCGCTGTCGCTCGAGACTTCCTCGAAATTCAATCAAGTTGGTGGAGGCCCAGCCACGAGGTCAAGGGCTCCTGCTCGATATTTCTTCACGATTTACTCCGAAAGCCCCTGGCAAGGAAGGCCCCGGAAATCAGGAACGGCACTCTCGCTCGAGACTTTCTCGTAAATCAGGGAAGTTGGTGGAGGCCCAGACACGGCGACAAGGGCTCCCGTTCGGTATTTGTCCATCGGTCTTCCGAGAGCCCCTGGCCAGAGAGGGCCCCGAACTCAGGAACGGCGCTCTCGCTCGAGACTTCCTCGCACTTAAGTCAATGGCCGACAAGGAAGACATTCCCCCCGAAAGGGGGTGCAATCGAAGACAAAGTAGGCGGGTATCGAGGGTTGGGGTATACAGAATGCAAGACGCGCGTGCCAGTAAGAGCGAGTAGCCTTAAAATGATTGTTGTTGCTGTTGTTGCTGCTGTTGTTATTGTTGTTGTAGCTCGGGGCCCAACAACGCAACTTGGTGGCACCGAACTTTCCCTGCCTAAAAACCGGGTGCGAGAGCCCCGGCGTTAGCGCTTCAATCAAATAATACTATCGTCACCAGAGGGGGAGCAAGAATAATTACTTCAAACCCACATCAACAGCAATGCGACAAAAAAGAATCGCACCGCGGAACTCCAGTTCAGCCATGCGCTCAGGGACTATGACCGTTCGGCCCCCATTCACACAGATGCATACACATATGTTTACACACATATATATACATATATATATATATATATATATATATATATATATATATATATATTATATATACGCGTACATGGATAAATGCACGCACGCATGAGTTACATACATACATGCATACATATATCAATACATGCATGCATGCATGCATGTATGCAGGCATACAAACATACATACATATACCTACGTGTTGACTGCCGTGTGGGAAACATGCATGTGTGTTGCGGGACCATAGAACTGCGCGCGATATGGAGGAGAAAACGGGGCATCCTTGTAGTCGGTTTCCTCGGGCGAGGGGGAAGCTGTGCATGTGTGCATGTGTGCGATCGTTCGTGAATGTGTGTGGCTTCAGCTGTTGGCGCAATCGTTCTCAAAATCTCGGGCCCGGGGGGGCCTCCAACGCTACGAAATAACCCATGGAAGGTTCTCGAAAGAACGATCATCAGGTTTCCGATCCGGGGGATTCAGCCCGGGAAGAAGCCAGATGAGGCTGGATTGGCCGAGATTGGGCTACAGCCAACCCGTGTAGCAAGGATGCGCGGTAAGGATGCCAAAGGCCGCGGAGGGCCATATCGAACCGTTGCGAGAGGGTTCCGGCGAAAGCGGCCATGGATGGGCCGAAGGGGAAGGATGCAAGGGTAATCATGGAAAGCCGTTACTCCTTACTGTGCGGGTGGAGTGTAAACTATAACACGCTGGGTTCAGCCAGTTTTCGACCAAGCACGCTTCAGCTCAGATGCCGCGGCGCCGAACTCTCCCGTTTTCTTATCAGAGTGAGGTGGCCGAACAGTCATTCACTATCCATGGGCGCGTGGCTGAAGTGAGGTTCTGCGGTGCGGTTTGTTGTTGTTGGTGTTTGTGTTGTTGTAATTGGTGGTGGTGGTGGCGTTGTTGCTGCTGCCGCTGCTGTTGAATGTTTATTACTAAACAATTACTATTGTTGGACCCCTTACAAGCGCTCTGGCGCTCTCGCTGAGGCGCCAGCTACATGTTCATTGAAAACGAGGCTCACGTTCGAGCGGTTTGGGGGACCGCCAAAATCGGCCCCCCAACAACAACAACGCTCCCTCTCGAGACTTCCTCCGTTTTCCCAACCATCCTGTGCTGTTGGGTCCTCGTTTTGAACAGACAGTGCGCCGCGTCACTCCTCTCCGCTCCTCCTCCCCCTCCTCCTCCCTCCTCCAAGAGGAGCGTCGCCCTCCTCTCCTCTCCTCTCCTCTCCTCTCCTCTCCTCTCCATTTCGGCCGACCCCTCACACGTTTCGTGGCCCCACAGGGAGCCCCATCGAAGGCCACAGTGGCTGCGTTCGCATGCGCCCGCCGCACCCATGTCGGCACACCCCATCACACGTTTCGTGGCCCCACAGGGAGCTCCACCGAAGGCCACAGTGGCTGCGCTCGCATGCGCCAACCGCATACATTTCGGTACACTCCTCACACGTTTCGTGACCCCATAAGGAGCTCCACCGAAGGCCCCAGTGGCTGCATTCGCATGCGCCCACCGCACCCATTTCGGCACACCCCTCACACGTTCCCCACAAGGAGCCCCACCGCAGGCCCCTGTGGCTGCGTTCGCATGCGCCCACCGCACCAATTTCGGCACACCCCTCACACGTTTCGTGGCCCCACAGGGAGCCCCACCGAAGGCCAAAGTGGCTGCGTTCGCATGCGTCCACCGCACCCATTTCGGCACACCCCTCACACCTTTCGTGGCCTCACAAGGAGTTCCACCGAAGGCCCCAGCGGCTGCGTTCGCATGCGCCCACCGCAGCCATTTCGGCACACCTCGCATACGTTTCGTGGCCCCACAGGGAGCCCCACCGAGGGCCACAATGGCTGCGTTCGCATGCGCCCACCGCACCAATTTCGGCACACCCCTCACACGTTTCGCGGCCACACACGGAGCTCCACCGAAGGCCCCAGTGGCTGCGTTCGCATGCGCCCACCGCACCAATTTCGGCACACCCCTCACACGTTTCGCGGCCACACACGGAGCTCCACCGAAGGCCCCAGTGGCTGCGTTCGAATGCGCCCACCGCACCCAATTCGGCACACCCCTCACACCTTTCGCGGCCCCACGAAGGCCACAATTGCTGCGTTCGCACGCGCCCACCGCACCCATGCCGGTACACTCCTCACACGCTTCGTGGCACCATAGGGAGCTCCACCGAAGGCTCCAGTGGTTGCGCTCGCATGCGCCCACCGCACCCATGTCGGTACACTCCTCACACGATTCGTGGCCCCACAGGGAGCTCCACCGAAGGCCACAGTGGCTGCGCTCGCATGCGCCCACCGCACCCATACCGGTACACTCCTCACACGCTTCGTGGCCCCACAGGGAGCCCCACCGAAGGCCCCTGTGGCCGCGTTCGCTTGTGCCCACCGCACCCATGTCGGCACACCTCTCACACGTTTCGTGGCCCCACAAGGAGTCCCACCGAAGGACCCAATGGCTGCGTTCGCATGCGCCCACCGCGCCCAGTTCGGCACACCTCGCATACGTTTCGTGGCCCCACAGGGAGCCCCACCGAGGGCCACAATGGCTGCGTTCGCATGCGCCCACCGCACCCATTTCGGCACACCCCTTGCACGTTTCGTGGCCCCACAGGGAGCTCCACCGAAGGCCCCGGCACACCCCTCACACGTCCCGTGGCACCTTAGGGATCGCTACCGAAGAAGATACTCACAATTGCGGTACGCACAGCTGCATATGGCTGGGTCCTTCGCCAGGATAACTGCCTCTGGACTAGTGTTCTTCTTGCTCGCCGCCGAAAGCCGCCGTCCTAACAAAACCAGCGTTCCCGCTCGAGACTTCCTCCCGTGTTTCCTTGGAGTGGCTCGCTAGTCTTTCTCTCATTGGCGCCGCCCCCAGCAAACGTTGCCGCTCGAGGCTTCCTCCCACTTTAACTCAAGGCGGTGCTCGTCCTCGCCGCCGAAAACCGCCACCCCGACAAAACCAGCGCTCCCGCCCGAGACTTCCTTCCGTTTTACGCTGGACTGGCGCCCAACTCTCTTTTGAATTGGCGCCGCTCCCAGAAAGAACAACGCTCCCGCTCGAGCTTTCCTTCTTCCTGAAGACGGTGCTGTTCCTCGCCGCCGAGAACCTCCGCCCCGACAAAACCACGGTTCCCGCTCGATGCTTCCTCCCTTCTTACTCAAGGCGGTGTTCCTCCTCGCCGCCGAAAACCGCCGCCCCGACAAAACCAGCGCTCCCGCCCGAGACTTCCTTCCGTTTTACGAGGGACTGGCGCCCAACTCTCTTTTGAATTGGCGCCGCTCCCAGCAAGAACAACGCTCCCGCTCGAGATTTCCTCTCTGTTTCCGCTGTTCCTCGCCGCCGACAGCCCCCGTCCCCAAAACCACGGCTCCCGCTCGATGCTTCCTCCTTTCTTACTCAAGGCGGTGTTCCTCCTCGCCGCCGACAGCCGCCGTCCCAACAATACCAGCGTTCCCGCTCGAGACTTCGTTTTGTTTTACGCTGGACTAGCGCCTTCCTCTCTTCAGCATTGGCGCCGCTCCAAGCAACAACAGCAGCCCTGCTCGAGACTTCCTCCCTTTCTATTCAGGGCCAGGTCCTTGCCTCACCACCGACAGCCCCCATCCCCACCAAGGCAATCCTGTCGTTCGATACTTCCTTGTGCTTTACCCTTCGCTGGGGTTCCACTGGCGGTCTCGCATCGGCGCAGCAAGGCGCGGGCATGTGTTTTCGAGGCGGGATATGTTGAAATTCCTCGGAGGAGGTGTTTGCAAGAGCTCATTGAGCGGGAGATCTGGGAATGGGGATAAAGGACCCCGCTATAGAACAAGAGTCCCCAATGATGTAGAGGGCTATCATGATGGTCGCATGCTTCGTGTGGAAACATCGCGCATGAGGGTAAATGATGTTGCAGTTGTTGTTTTTGTGGTTGTTGACGCTGCTGCTGCTGTTGTTGCTGTTGTCGTCGTCGGCGTCGTCGTCGGCGTCGTCGTCGTCGTCCCCCCCGCAACCCAATTCGCGACCCACTCGCGACCCACCCGCGACCCACCCGCGACACACCTGCGACCTACCCGCGCCCTACCCCGCGACCCACCCGCGACCCACCCGTGACCCACCCGCGACCCACCCGCGACCCACCCCGTGACCCACCCGCGACACACCTGCGACCCACCCCGCGACCCGCCCGCGACCCACCCGCGGCCCACACGCGACCCACCCGTGACCCACCCGCGACCCGGCCCGCGACCCACCCGCGACCCACCTGCGAACCACCCGACCCCACCCGCGACCAACCCACATTGCGTCAATTAAAAAATCAGCGCCTGCGGCGGGCTCGCTGCATAACTTGTAAAAGTTAGGGGCCTGCGGCGGGCTTCTTCAGAGCCTCGCAGACTGCCGACATCCTCGCCGCCCCCTCACTCTTATCCGCAACTGCGGGGTGCTACGTATCTCTCTCCCCCTCCTCCTCCTCCTCCTCCTCCTCCCGAGGCCCTCGCAATGCCAGTGCACATGACATGCCCGATCGATGCGAGCTCCTCGTGGTGTATCGGAGCAGCTTGAGCACGACGACGTGGCCGTGCTTGTCCAGAGCCAGCTTCGGCAGCTGCTCCTTCAGCGTCGAGAGAAGCTGACGCCTCTGGTCGTGCGAGCCCCACTTCAGGCACGCCTGCGGGATCTGTCGACATCCAGTCGGGAAGCCCGACCGACTTGGAATGTTGGCAGGATCGGGCTGCATCGGCACGGGTCGACATCGAATCGGATGGGCCGCGCCAGGATGTATAACAGCGTCATGCAAGCATGGGGCCACATCGGATCGTCATGAAGGGGCTCCAGGACACACAAATAAATACACACGAATAAAACTGTTCCCCATATTTTCTTATGTTTTCTGGGTTTCTGTCTTCCCCCCCACTTCCCACATTTTCCCATATTTTCTGGGAAATCGCCGATTAATTGTGTCTGTGGTTTTTTTCCCTCCTGACGTCAGAGCATCGGAATCGAATCGAAGGGGTACAGCCGGACTCGATCTCGAATCGGATCGACCGGATCGGAGTGGACCCTCGCCTGCAGCGAGGAGGGTCTGGCAGAAGCGGTGGGGGTGACTTGGATGAGCGGGGCCCAACCCAGACTCCATACTCCTCGTATTCTTCCTCCTCCTCCTCCTCCTCCTCCTCCCCCTCCTCCTCCTCATCCTCCTTCTCTTCTTCCTCCTCCTCCCGTCTTCTCCTCGCCCCCGGAATCCTGCGCATGTTAAGACCGCTTACATATTGAGCCCTGGGACAAACCACTTCTGCTGCTCCTCCTCCACAACCGCTGCTTCTGCTGCTGCTGCTGCTGCTGCTGCTGCTGCTCCTCCTCCTCCTCCTCCTCCTCCTCCTCCTCCTCCTCCTCCTCCTCCTCCTCCTCCTCTTTATTCTTCTCCTCCTCCTCCTCCTCCTCCTCCTCCTCCTCCTCCTCCTCCTCCTCCTCCTCCTCCAGTCCTCGTCCTCCTTCACTCTTTAAATGCCTTCTACTCCGTTCCTGCTGCTCCTTCGCCCTCGAGTAGTGCCAGCCATTCCGAAGACGCTGCCCGCACTGGGAACCAAGACGCCATCCTTCAGCACTTGCCTCCCGCCCAAGAGACCCCTGAGGCTGTTTGAGG
>CAUYUJ010010537.1:0-15000 GCA_963575745.1 Prorocentrum cordatum
ACAAGGCTTGAAGCTCGCTGCCCTTCGGGCATAGGGCTCAGCGGGCTCAGGCTTCGAGGGCTCATAGGGCTCAGATGCTCTTAAGGATCGTAGGGCGTTGAGGGCTCACAGGGCTCGCAGGGCTCAGATGGCTCATACGGACAGGGCTCATATGGCTCACATGGCTCATCGGACTTGCAGGGCTTATAGGTCTCATAGGTCTCATAGTACTCATAGGGCTCATAAGACTCATACGGCTCATAGGGCTCGCATGGCTCATAGGGCACATGACTGGGGCGGGTCCCGCGTAGCGGATGACCCTACGGATCGACACGGGGACGTCCGCGATGTCTTTTATTTGTGACGGCCCAGGTTGGTTCCAGCCCCCCTCCCCCCCCCCCCCCCCCCCACACACACGGCCTCAAGCGATGCGCCTAACACAGCATGCAAGTTGCCTTTCTTCCTCGGTCCTTCTCCCACGCCGCATCCGCCTCATCATCTGTTCTTCATCGCCCTCCTCCCTCTCCTGACCCTACCCACCCATTGCCTTTCCTCCATGCACAATTCCTCTCCTCCTCCTCCTCCTCCTCCTCCTCCGCCTCATCCTCCTCCTCAAACCCCTCCACGCCGAACCTGGGGGGTCGGCGCTATCGACCTCGCTGCGCACGCTCACGAGGCTGTCATCATTGTCTGAGCTGAGGCCGCCGAGCGCGATCGCCGTCTCATTAGCATCATCACCAACGTCGTCGGCGGCGTCTTCATGGCGCTGATCCTCGCTGCAGTCGGGGGTCTGCTTCATGGCGCGCTTCAGAGCTGCGGGAATGTGATGCTGCAGCCTCGGGCGGGCACTGCATGCCCCCCCCCCCCTCCTCCTGATGTTACTCATATTCCCCCCCTTGCTCCTCGTCCTCATCCCCATATTCATCTGCACCGTCCTCCTGTTACCATGTCAGCATCCTCCCTGCGCTCTCCTCATCCTCATCTTCTTCCTCATCTCCCTTACCCCCGGCATCGTCCTCCTCGGGAGTGGGGGGGCGCGCGCGGGCGAGGGGGGGGGGGGCGAGCGAACAAATCACCTGGGCGAGGTCAGATGGAGGGAGGCGGCGAAGGCAAACGACGACGAGGACGACGACCACGACCACGACGACGACGACGATGACGACGGCGACGGCGACGACAGCGGCAGCGGGCCCTCCTCTTTCTTCTCGCGCTCCATCATTCATTCTTCGTCCATCACATGCTGATCCTCCTTCTTCCCCTCCTCCCGCCATTCCTCTCTCGCTCCGATCGCCTCGCGATGCGGCGCCACGCCGCGACCAAGTTCTGTATCTTCTTTGCCTCCGCGCACACCAACGTAGGCGTGATGCCGTCCATGTGGCCAATGACCTCGGGACTCGCACCCACCCCTCCTCCCCGTCCCCACTGCCGCCCTCGACCGGGGAATTCGGTGTGCGTTAGCCCCGCGCATTTGCACCTCATTATATCCCCCCCCCCCCCCCCCTGCAATCGCCATCGCCTCCAGACTCATCACCGTCATCAGTGCCGTCATCATCATCATCATCAGCATCATCACCACCAGCAGCCTCATCATCATCAGCAGCAGCAGCAGCAACATCACGTGCATAATCCTCATCAGCCTCATCCTCATCATCACCACCCGCATCATCATCATCGTCATCGCCATCATCATCAGCAGCATCGTCAGCAGTACCGTCGTCAGCATGCCCATCATCATCATCATACTCAGCATCACCAGCAGCAACAACATCGGCATCATCATCCTCATAAGCATACTCATCACGCTTCTCAGCGCCATCAACAGCATCACAATCCGTGTCCCCGTACTCGACATCGTTACCTTCTCACCCTTCCATATCCTAATCCGCATCGTCTTCACTTTCCTCCTCTTCATTCTCCCCCTTCTCCTTTGCCTTCTCCCTCTTCGCCTCCTCATTTCCATCCTCTTCCTCCTCCTTCTCCTCCTCCTCCTTCTCCCCTTCCCCCTCCGAATCCTCATCGTCCTCTTCTTCCTCCCTTCCTCCTCCTCCTCCTCCTGTTCCTCCTCCTCCTCCTCCCCCTCATCCTCCCCATCTCATCCCGATCACCTTGTGAACTGCATGTTCGTACACGTCGAGGCTGAAGCGGAGGCCCTTGCTTATGTCCTGCAACCCCCGCAGGCCCTTGTACCACTTCGCCGTCATAACATAGTCGCAGAGCCCCCCTTCGGGGGGACAAGAAGGAGGCGGGAGAGCACGGAGCGGAGGAAAAGGGCGTGGAGGGAGGGGGCGGGACAAGGAATAGGAGGGAAGAGGGAGGAGGAGGAGGAGGAGGAGGAGGAGGAGGAGGAGGAGGATGAGGGATGGATACGACGACGAGGAAGACGAGGAGGATGAGGAGGAGGAGGGGGAGGACAGGCTTGGGGTGAATCTTGCTCCCCCTATCCTGTCTTCTTGCTCCCACATGTGTTCCACGAACACAGCGTGGGAACGCCGCCCGCGCTGCGGGCGAGGGGGGCCTGCCTGAGAGCAGAGGCCACTGCGGCCACTTGCGGCTCCATGGCTTTGCGTCGGCGGCGGGCAGGGCGGGGCCGAGAGCGGGCGGGCAGGGCGGAGCCGAGAGCGGGCGCTCCTGCCTCGATGGGCGGAGCCGAGAGCCCTGGAGTCGAACAGGGCAAAGCTGTTTCGTCTAGGGGAGTTGGGTGTCGGGGGTTCGGCTGCTTTTGTTGGGGTGCTGTTGTTGGGGTGTGTTTGTTCCTCCCTTCAGCCCTGCCCCCCTCTTGGGTCAAGACTCTGGCTCCGATCCCGACTACCACGACAAGGGCGAGGACGACTCCGACGACGACGACCACGACCACGACGAAGACGACGACGACAACTCCGACGACGACTCCGACTCGGACGATGGTTCCTATGACGACGATTCCGACGACGACGACGACCACGACGATTCTGACGACTCCAACAACGACGACCACGACGACGACGATGATGACTCCGACGACGACTCCGACTCGGACGATGCTGCCGATGACGACGACTCCGACAACGACCACGACGATGACGACGTCGATGACGACGTCGATGACGACGAGCCCCACTCCGACTCCGACGACTGCTGCTTCTTATTCTTCTACCCTCGCTAATCCTCCTCGCCCCTTCATCCTCTCGCTTTTGCAGGCGGGGAAGTAGGAGGAAGACGACGATGACACCGATAGCAACAGCAGCAAAAACACCGCATAGCAACGACAACAACAAAAACAACAGCAAACACCGATGCATAACACACGGCGACACCAGCGACAGCAATAACAACATCATCCAAGCAATGCATTGCAATGGTAATGATGCATCGCAACAGCGGGACAAAAGGCAACAAAGGCAACCACAACAGCAGCAGCAGCAACAACAGCAACAATGCATGGCAACGGTGGCACTAGTACCATCAACATGAGCAACAACCCACGTATTGAAACAACCTCGCCACCACCAACATAACATAATGCAGATTTTCTCTTGCATCGCAGCTAGTTAGCAAGAATAACAACGACAAACGCAGACACCAAAGACATCCAAAGACATCCGAAGACATCCGAAGACATGACCGATCGACCCGCACCTTCCGCACCTTCCGCACCTTACGGAAGGTGCGGAAGATCAGCCGCAGGGAAAGCACGAAATATTCTTAGAACCCCCAAAAAGGAACAAAAACAGTGTTCTTAGAACATAAACCCGATGTGTTAAAACAATACAGTCTCAGCCAGAAGTGTTCTAAGAACATTTCGTGGGAACCACAAGAGGTTCTTAGGACATTGTTTGGTGGGGCTATAGGCGAGCCGGGACGCTTCGCCACTGCTTGAGCGGAGGCCCACCCTCGCGCGTGGCTGGCTCTCTCTGCACCGGGGGGCGCCCGTGCAGCGAGGCACGGGCCCGGCGGCGGGCCGAAGCCAGCCGCCGTGCGCCCGCTTTTGGTGCCCGATGTGGGGCCGATCGGCAAACCAAGGAGCAAGAAAACGATCACATGCATCGACGTGTCTGTCGTCCAGGAGTATCACGCACCAGTGCGAGGCACAAATGCCCTGTGAAGCCCCTTCTCGCTTGAAGAGGCCCCTCAGCTACCGCCCCGTTCACTAACGCTTCGCTTGCAAGGGCTTGGTTCCTGGCGCGCGGAGCTCGGGGACCATCTGACCCGGGTCGATCCAGACCCGGGTCAATCAGGCCTTGCAGACTCCTGCACGATCCTGCAAGATCCTGCGCCCAAGCCCGGGTCAGTGCGAAGGGTCCTGCAAGATCCTGCAGGATCCTGCACCCAAACCCGGGTCATGCGACCCTGGTCCTGCAGGATCCTGCAAGGTCGGGCGCAGTGGCTGACCCCCGTTTGCATGGACCCCCGCCTCCAGGCTCCCGATTTCCTGTCCTACCCTGTCGCCTGGCCCGAGACGAGCGGACAAGCGTCACCACCACTTCCTTGGCCCCGGGTCGGTCCCCCTCCTCGACCTCCCTGCCGGCGACGGGCTGAGCGGCCCGCGCCGCCGCCGGCGGTGAGGGCGGCCGCGACCTGGCGCGCCGCCACGACCTCCGCGGCGGCGCGGACAGGAGGAGGAGGAGGAGGAGGAGGAGGAGGCCTTGCTTCGAACCGCCGCATCCCCTGCGGGAGGCCTTCCGGGGACCGAGTGGGCTGCAGTGGTCAGATAGCGAGCGGCTCGATCGGGAGGGCAGTGGCCGCTCAAGAATGCGCCACGCGCGCGAAACAGATTGAGCCAACATTGCTACGGATGGTGATGGTGATGTGTGATTGTGATAGTGAGCATGCCGAGCACAACGACGATGCTGGTGCTGGTGCTGGTGATGTTAATGCTGATAATGATGATGCTGATGATGCTGGTACTGATGCTGATACTGATGCTGATGCTGCTGATGATGATAATCATAATGATGCTTATGGTGGTGGTGATGCTTGTTGTGATGGTGATGGTAACGGAGATGGTTATGATGATGATGCTGACTATGATGTTGTTGATGATGATGATGATGATGGTGATGACGAGGATGATTATACTTATGCTGGTGCTGCTCCTTCTGAAAATGATGATCATGGTGATGATGATGATGATGATGATGATGATGATGATGGTGATGGTGATGCTGATGATGATGCTGATGATGATACTAATGATGATGATGATGATGATGATGATGATGATGATGATGATGATGATGTATATGCTTATCCTGCTGATAATGATGATGTCGGCGGTGATGATGATCAAGCATGCGAGTAGGACATGTACGATGATAGTGATGATAATAAGGACGATAGCTATACGTAATGATGTCGGTCATGATGCTGGAAATATTGAGGAGGATAAGGACGCCAATGATACGTCTCTTCCACACGTAGATCTTGACAAATGGACGTGCGTGTATATGTATGTGCACACACATACATCGGAGGTAAGAGGGTGAGATCGAAAAGCAACGTAGAGCCCCCCTACCGGGAAATCGGTTTCGGTTTCGTGGTCGTGCGTGCCGTGCGTGCGGGCGACGCGAAGCTGCGTGGGCGGCCGAGAAGAAAGTCTCCTCCGGCTGAGGAGCGGCCGGACCAAATGATTCCTTTCCGGGGGCCAGTGGGCCGCGGTGTCCCGCCGGTGTCCCGCCTCCAGCTGAGAAGCGGCCGGACCAAAGCATTCCTTTCCGGGGGCCGGTGGCCCGCGGTGTCCCGCCGGTGTCCCGCCGGTGTCCCGTCGGTGTCCCGATGATGATGATGATGCTGATGAAGTTGATGATGACGTTGATGTTGATGTTGATGTTGATGTTGATGTTGATGATGATGATGATGATGGTGATGGTGTCCCGATGGTGATGATGATGATGATGTTGACGATGTGGATGATGATGATGGTCATGGTGGTGATGATGATAGTGTCCCGATGATGATGCTGTTGATGATGTTGCTGATGATGATGGTGTCCCGACGAAGATGATGATAATGTTGATGATCATGATGTTGTTGATGATAAGATGGTGATGAGATGATGATGATCATGATGAAGATGACGATGATGATGATGAGGTTGCTGATGATCTTGTTGATGATGATGTGATGATGATGATGGTGCCCCGCTGATGCTTTGATGATGCTGATGATGATGTTGATGACGATGATGGTGTCCCGATGATGATGAGATGATGATGATGATGCTGATGATAATGATGATGATGATGATGATGATGACTGTGGTGTTCCGATGATGATGATGGTGTCCATATGCTGATGATGTTGATGATGATGATGATGATGATGGTGACGATGATGTTGTTCCGATGATGATAAGGTTGATGATGATGGTGATGAGGTGATGATGACGATGATGGTGTCCCGATGATGATGATGATGATGATGATGATGATGATAATGATGTTGATGACGTTGATGACGATTATGTTGGTGCTGATGATGATGACGCTGATTTTGGGATCGATAGTGAGGCCGAATGTGAGATCGATTGTGAGATCGATAGTGAGATCGATTGTGAGATCGATAGTCAAATCGATTGTGAGATCGATCGAATGAAATAGATCGAGTGAGATCGACTGTGAGATCGATCGAGTGAGATCGATCGAGCGAGACCGATAGTGAGATCGATAGTGAGATCGATAGTGAGACCGATCGAGTGAGACGTTGGTTCCTCCCCCCCCGAACCTCCTTATCACCCGAAGGGTGGTCGTATAGGTATATAGACTATAGACATGTCGAAGGTTGTGTATGGTGGGGGGGTGTCGAAGTGAAACCGAGACCACTAACGGGTAAATCGGTTTCGGTTTCGTGTCGCGCGTGCGTGCGAGGAGAAGCGGCGAAGCAAGCTACGTGGGCGGGCGAGCGAAATGAACTCGCTGTTGCTAACGCGAAGACGGGCGAAATGCTGCTCCCCCCAATTCGCCAGCGGTGGCTCGGCGGTGTCCCGTCAGCTGGCTGGCGGTGGCTTGGGGGTGTCCGCATGATGTCCACATGGCTTTCCGATGGTGTCCCGATGGTGTTCCGATGGTGCCTGATGGTGTCCCGATGGTGTTCCGATGGTGTCCCGATGGTGTCCCGATGGTGTCCCGACGGGGCCCCGATGGTGTTCCGACGTCGTTCCGATGGTGTCCCGATGGTGCCCCGATGGTGTGCCAATGGTGTCCCGACGGTGTCTCGCTGGTGTCCCGATGATTTCCCTATAGTGTCCCTATAGTGTCCCGATGTAATGATGGTGCCAATCCCGATGGTTGTATCGAGAGATAAATAGATAGTGAGATCTATGGCTAGTGAGACCGATCGATCGTGCGATCGAGTGGGATCGATGTCGAGATGGATAGTGGGACCGATTGATAGTAAGACTGGTCGATTGACAGAATGACCGATAATGTGATCAATTGCGAGATCGAAAAAGCATAATTTCATGGCGGTGTACAGATGTTGTCCCGATGGTGTCCCGATGATCGTCGTCATGCATCGTTGCCAGCTCGCGAGAGCATCACCAACATCGATACCATTTCAATCATCGCAATTGTCGTCAATTGATTCCCCCCACAGCCTCCTTATCACTAGAATCGTGGCCGTAGAGGTACATGTAGGCGTACCGTCGAGAACCCAACATAAATACATGTTGCACTGTGGATGGGTAGTTAAGCTATGCAGCGTGATCTACGAGCGGTGTGAGTTGTGAAGTGCAAGCTGTGTGGCGCACGCAATATGTGTCGTATAAGCTGTGGTGTGCACACGGCAACCTAGAGAAACCTCGCAGGGCCCGCACAACGCATAAGGCGGCCTCAATGAGGCAATGAGGCGGCAACGTGGCGGAACCTCGCCGGACCACACAACGAACGAGGCGGCCACGAGGCGGCCACGGGCGGTACTGTGGCGAAACCTCCCCGGACCCACCCAGCGCACGAGGCGGCCACGGGCGGTACCGTGGCGAAACCTCCCCGGACCCACCCAGCGCACGAGGCGGCCGCGAGGCGGCCACGGGCAGTACGGTGGCAAAACCTCGCTGGACCCACCCAGCGCACGAGGCCACGGCTGGCAGCGTGGCGAAACCTCGCAGGACCTCCACAGCGCACGCGGCGGCACCGAAGCGGCCACGGGCGGCAACGTGGCGCAGGCTCGCTGGTCCCGCCCAGCGCACGAGGCGGCGCCGACGTGGCCACGGGCGGCAACGTGTTCAACCTCGCAGGATCCGCCCAGCGCGCGAACCTGCCACGAGACGGCCACGGGCGGAGACCCAGCGCAGCCTCGCCGGACCCGCCCAGCGCACGAGGCGGCCACAAGGCGGCCACGGCTGGCAGCGTGGCGAAACCGCGCCAGACCTACCCAGCGCACCAGGCGGCCACGGGGCGGCCAGGGGCGGCAACGTGGCGAAACCTCGCTGGACCCACCCAGCGCGCGAAACGGCCACGGGGCGGCCACGTGGCGAAACCTCGCAGGACCCACCCAGCGCATGGGGCAGCCACGACGTGGGTGGCCGCGGGCGGCAACATGGTGCAACTTCACTGGGCCCGGCCAGCGACCGAGGCAGCCACGGGGCGACGGCGGGCGGCAGCGTGGCGCATCTTCGCCAAACACGCCCAGCGCACGAGGCGGCCACGAGGCGGCCCGCGCCAGACCCGCCCGGCGCACGAGGCGGCCACGGGCGGTACCGTGGCGAACCGTCGCCAGACAAGCCCAGCGCACGAGGCGGCCGTGAGGCCGCCACGGGCGGCAACCTTGAAACCCCCCGACAGACCCAACACATTCCTCAGCAAAACAGGAACCTCTCAATGCAAGCAATGTTTCGGGAGCGCATGCATTTTCACACACGTTTAGCGAATATGCCTATGGCATGCGTATTGTTGGTCTCGCAATCGATCCGCGCCCGCTTCTCGGTTCATACACGTTCGTGCTTATCCTGGCCAGCCCCAACTGAAATCGTGATGGTGATGAAGGGGAGGAGGACGACGAGGACGTAGAAGACGATGAGGATGATGAGAAGAATGATGATGATGGTGATGATGGTGAGGATTCTGACGATTAAGGTGAGGACGAAACTGCTGATGACGAAAAGGATGGTGATGATGACGATGATAAAGGGAGAGGCTGAGAGGGAGGCGGAAAAGGCAAAGGAGGAGGAAGAGCAGAAGGAGTAGGAGGAGGAGGAGGAGGAGGAGGAGGAGGACGAGGAGATGAGGAAACCGCCCCCTCCTCGCGAGGTCTTGAAGCAGAACCCGTGGTGCGTGAACGGGATGATTCCGCCCCACGCCTCGAGGGAGGCGCGGGTGCCGACTCCCGCCGCAGCGCATGCACCAATCCTCAATGCAAGGTCTGGGGCAGCAAGGGGCCCTGGGACTGTCTCCTCCTCCTCCTCCTCCCCCTCTTCCTCTTTCGCCTCCTCCTCCTCCTCCTCCTCCCCTCCTCCTCCCCTCCTCGACCTCCTCCTCCTCCTCTTCCTCCATTTTTTCTCCTTGTAGATAATATTTCCCTGTCGCACCCCGAGGCCAGTTTTTAGAGCGGGCGGGGCGTTTCGCCTGAGACTTCATCACCACTCATGCCTTTGAAGCTTAAACAGTGACAGCAGTTTCGCATATGGAAGGCGGGTGGCTTTTAAAATGTGTCTCTCGCTTTATCGCCGCGCACATTATTTGGAAACGTTGGAAGACTTTCGCGGATTGAGGGCGGGTCGTTTTCAAAATGTGGTTCTCGCATTAGCGGCGCGCACATTCGTTTGAACAACTTGCAAGCGTTTCGCAAATTGAAGGGGCCGTTTTCAAAATGTGGTTTTCGCCTTAGCTCCGCGAGATTCGTTTTCAAAATTTGCAAAAGCTTGACGGATTGAGGGCGGGTGGTTTTGAAGATGTGGCTGTCGCCTTAGCGCCGCGACATTCGCTTTTTCCCCAAAGTTAGAAGAACTTCGCGGATTGAGGGCGGGTCCTTTTGAATATGTGGCTGTCGCCTGAGCGCCGCGCGCATCTGTTTTCAACAGTTGGAAGGGTTTCGCGGATTGAAAGCGGGTCGTTTTCAAAATGTGTCTCTCGCCTCAGTGCCGCGAACATTCGTTTTCAATATTTGAAAGAGCTTCGAGGATTAAGGGCGGGTCGTTTTCAAAATGTGGTTCTCGCCTTAGCGCCGTGCTCACTATTATTCAACCGTTTTTTGTTATATATATATGTATATATATATATATACATATATATAGATATAAACACGGATTGAGCGCGGTTCGTTTTAAACATGCGGCTGTCGACTTAGCGCCGCGCACATTCGGTTTCAATATTTAAACATGTTTCACGTTTTCCCCTGGTCAACGTACCAAAACTTGTGTTGTTGGAAGGATTCCGGATTATGCAGGTGCAACAATTGTGTTGGTTTGAGGTGTCGAAATCCCAAACATGTCGTTCTGGTACGATTCCGGATCGTCAAGACGCAGCAGTCAGGTTGATACGTGGCGTTAAAGTCCAGAAAACAATGTTTTGGCATGCTGCAGGATCTTCAAACGGTCGTATTCCAACGAGGCAGTTCCTCAATGGAAATGAACCGTTGTAGGGACCTATGAAGACGGAGCTTGGAGGCAGGATGAGTTCCAACATCGTTGATGACTCTTGGGTTTACACTGGTCTTCCTCTTCCTCCTCGTCCTCCTCCTCGACCTCCTCCCCTACCAGCCCCCGCGCCATGCGATCCTCGTCCCCGTCCTCCTCTTTCGCGCACCGCAGGCCCTTTTTCCCGCGGGGACACTGTTATCCGGGGCCAGCGCAGCCCCCCCACCGCAGGCACGAACCCCCCCTCCTCAGCGGTGGGCACTCCCAGAGAGGAGGGTTGCGCCAGCGGGGGAGTATGGAATCCAGCGATCACCAGGACGAACGCGACGACGCCTCTGTCCCGCCGGCCCGCGCAGCGCCGCCAGCGTGGCCCGCCAGGAACCCCGCGCAGTTGCGGGCGCCCCAGCGCACGCTTTTCCCCCAGCTGGCGCCGCTGGCAGCCCCCAACCCAGCGTGCTCTGGTGCCCGCAGGGCTGGCCGCCGCCGGGTCAATTGGCGCCCCCCGCGGCCACGATGGCGCGCCTGGGGCGGCTCGGCCTGCAGCGCAATGTTGGCCCTGCGCCCCAGCTCAACGCCGCCCCCAGCCCAGGCCCGGCAGCCCTCGCGGCTCAGCGTAGCCCAGAGGCGCGCTGGAGCTGGCGCGCCACCTGGCGCTGCAGCGCGCAGCTGAACGCCTTGCAGGCGCGCGCCAGCTCCCTGGGCTGCGTGTCCTCAGGGAGCTCGCGCACCTGTGCCAACAGCCACTGCCGCGCCTCAGCGCCCAAGCGGCCGGACGTCTCCAGGGCGAACGTAGCTAAGCGCCCCCCTGGCTCTCTCTTGCCTATCGCGCTCAGCCCTGCGCGTAGCTTCCCCCGGCCGTCGCGCCGCGGCCTGGAGCGCAGTCGCGTTGCCTGCCGCGGGGTGGCGGACCGTTGGCGGCGGCGACATTGAGCCTGACGCTGGCCGGCTGCTACGAGAAGCGGTGGTCGGCGAAGTCGAGCCCAACGGCGACCAGCTGCAACCGTATTGCGCGATTCAGCACGTGCGATGGGCTGTGCGCAGCGAAGTGTAGCCCGAAGTCGTTTAGTTACAGTGTGGACGCGACCACGAATTTACGCTGCCGCAGACGGCGAAGACGATCCCGCCGCCAAGCAGCTAGTTACTGCATGGAGATCAGCGCGACAACAGGGCAACAACAGTGCCGTGTGGTAGGCGCGCGCAGCGATGGCGCGCGAGTGGCTGGGAAGGGGCGACCCAAACCCCCGACGTCATGATTTGTTTTTTTGACATCGACCCACATGGGTCTCGACACATTCCCCAGGGCCGGAGTTTCATCCTGAATCGTTTTTTGACGGCCCCGAAGCTTGTGAAGGGCCCCAAAAATGCAGAAAACAAGCGAAACACCTCCCGCCGCGATGTTGCTCCCAACTCGAGGGGCTCTGGGAAGGGCGCGGCCAAGAGCGGAGCCGGGACGCGATGCGTGGGAGCAGCCCGCAGGAGCACGGGAGGCGACGGGTGCCGCCCGCCGCCCGCCGCCAGAAACCTGGCAGGGAAGAAGCGGCAGGAGCCGGCTGCCAGCAGAGGTGGCTGCATCAGAGGATCGAGCGGATCGTGCCAGGAAGCTCCTCCTCCTCCTCCTCCTCCTCCTCCTCCTCCTCCTCCTCCTCCTCCTCCCCCCTCCCCTCCTCGGGAGCCACAACCTGGCAGAATTTACGCGTTGAACCTCCGGAGGCCGCAGGGTGGACACTCGCGCGAGAGCCAGGCGTCCACGGCCACGGGCCGGCGGCGCGCTGGAGAGGCATCTGGCCACAATCCGTATCCAGCTCTCGCCCAGGCCGGGCGCGTCATGTGTAAACATCCAGCCTCCCGGCAACGAGAAGTCCTAGACGAGCGCGTTCCACTGACCGCAGAGGGTCTTTCATGATGCACCCCCCCCTAAGCTGTCGGCGGGGAATAGAAACTCGTCCCTCCTCCTCCTCCTCCTTCCCCTCCCTCCTCCTCCCATTCCGAGGAGGAGGAGGAGGAGGAGGAGGAGGAGGCCGCCAGGCGTTGAGCGATGGTTTTTTGAGCACTTCTCATGACCTCTCATGCATCCGCCGACGAGAATAACTAATTTCCAACTATTGTCGGGGTCCCAATCCGTCAATAACCCTGCGGACAAATTATCTATTTTCCCAAAATTTGCCCCGGGGTTTATTAAAGACCCTGTCGGGTTACTCGCAAAGTGACTACTCGGATATGGCCTGGATCCGCCGTGGGGGATCTACGATAAATTACATCGAAGCAGAAAATGTCTGCTTCGATGAAATGAGACATGTATTTTTCGAACGTTTGCGAGCAGGCACTTTGCGAGTAGTGGAACGCGCTCGTTGAAGTCTAGAGAACCAGACAAGTGCAGTGAACGTGCCGATTAGGAGGTCCGCGCGGATTTCTTGGATCGGCGCTGGGCCCCCCTTCACTGGCGCGCGGAGCGCGCCAAGGGCTGCGCCGGAGGTGCCGCCAAAGGAAGCCCAACGCCGATCCAAGACATCCGTGATGAGGCCTGCTCCCTCCTCACTTCCCCCCTGCGCTCACCACCTAATTAATGCTGATCTATCTTCTGCGAGCGTCGGAAACAAGGGAACGGATAGGACCAGTCAGCATCGAATCGGTAAATCACATCGAACAGACATGTAGGTCGGAAATCGGGCTGCAACGGCAAATGATCCAACTGTGATCGGATGACCAGATCGGCTGGATCAGGACGCATTGCAACGCTGTGCAAAACATCAAGTCGCATCGGATCATCTTTGGACACCCAGAATTGGTACGGAACAAAAGGGTACAATGCCCAACAACAAACGCTGTCACACACCAACAGCGGCCGCTGTTAGGCAGGCGGCCTGCTGTCTCGAATGGCCACCGTCCGCGGCGACGCCGACGGCGCATCCTCTTCAAAATGAACAAAAACTGCTGTCGGTCTTTGTGTCCATTCTTTCCGTACACGTTCCCAGACATGCGACGTCCTGACTTTTTTCAGGATGGCGCCCCCGGAAGTCCCGACCCTTTCCCCGGGACCGGTTTGTCGTCATGAGTCGTGTTTTGACGGTCCCGAAGCCCGGCGAGGGCCTCCCGGGGCCGAAAACAGCCAAACACCTCCCGCCTTGATTTTTGACGACGCGGCCATGCCTGGGCTCCGATCCCCCCGATCCTCGGGAACATCGGCACCGAACCGCATCGGGCCGGCCGACCCCGGCATCGCATCGCATCCGGCTCGATGTCCAAAAGAAAACACCGAACTTTATACACCGATGCTTTTTTCCGGTCCCGCACTGAGATTCGCACAAGAAAACGGATTCTGGTGTATACGGCATCCTCGTGTATACATTTGTTGTTGCTTCCACGGGAACAAAGGGGAAACAAGTATACACCACACCACCCCAGCGTCGTCCTGCACCCTCAAGAACTCCTGGGATTGAAAAAGAGCCCGCCACTGGTAGTGTGTATGCTCCAGTTTCCGACAAAGTCGGGAGCGGCCAAGAGAGGGGGTGTCCAAGAGGGGGGGGTGCAAATCATGACCGGCGGCATGTGTGCGGCCCAGCGGGGGGGCCGGGGACGCAATGAATCAAGAAGAAGCGCCCTGAAATCTGGAGAGATATCATGGCCCCCGCCATGATATCCCCCCCCACCCCCCTCTTTTCCGCCCCCGAGCAACGAGAAGCCAGTCAGTCCGCGACGGAGAAGGAGGAGGAGGAGGAGGAGGAGGAGGAGGAGGAGGAAGGAGGAGGAGGAGGAGGGAGGAGGGAGGGAGGAGGAGGAGGAGGGAGGAGGAGGAGGAGGGAGGATGAGGAGGAGGAGGAGGAGGAGGAGGAGGAGGAGGGAGGAGGAGGGAGGAGGAGGAGGACAGAGGGGCCCCGGCGCGCGGCCACGGCGCGCGCGGCGCGTCCGCAGGGCGGGCCGCCGAGGGGCTCCCGCGGCACGCGTGGCCGCTCGGCGCCGCGGCGCGCGGCCGGGGTCGCGGCGCGCTTGAGGTTAAGTCGGGCGCGAAAAATAAGAAATACCCCAAAAATAAGAAATACCCGAAAAATAAGTCGGGCGCGAAAAATAAGAAATACCCGAAAAATACCCCCAAGAGGTCAACAAATACACCAAACATAGTCCCCAGACTGTTGTTTCAAATTATCTTTGGACTAGTTTGGGATATTTTTTCCATTTTTCGTCGAAAATCCCCTGTAGGGGGACAGGCCCGACTTAAGCTTAAGGGTGCCGCCGCGCGGCGGGGGGAGCGCGGCGCCGCCGGCGGCCCGCGGGAGGGAAAAGCGCGAGGCGACGGGCCAGAGCAGGGCAGGACCCAGAGCTTTCCGACGCTTCTTCAGGACAGTTGGGGCGGCGGGGCTCGGGCGGTTTTAGGCCTCCAGGGGCCCTCGCCGGGCCTCGGGAGCGGCAGCAAGCCACGCAGGGCAAGAAACCGGCCACGCATCGAAAGAGATTCGAAAGAGCCGGACGGATGCGTGGGG
>CAUYUJ010010537.1:20000-27902 GCA_963575745.1 Prorocentrum cordatum
CGGCCACTCAGGAAGCCAACATCTTGCCACCATCACCGAGGTCGGGAGCACCTTCCCTCGGTGGAGGCACACCGCCGATACTGGTGTGGTGTCAACATCTAGGCCTCCCGACGTCAGGACATTTCGCGACGTGAGCCCCCAGAACACTCGACACCGTCCCCAAATCCGGCGGTTGTTCATGCCAGGTCGTCGGGCGCCACATCTGGCGCCGACCGCCTCGATTTTTGCTCGTGGCGACGGAGGTGTGGGCCCGCGGTTGGTTATGAAGGGAAAGCGGTCCTGAAGGTCGGGGATCTTCAGACCTGGGTCAATCCAGACCCGGGTCAGTCAGGCTTTGAAGGTTACTGCAAGATCCTGCAGGATCCTGCGCCCAAGCCCGGGTCAATGCAGCCCTGGCCCTGCAGGATCCTGCAAGATCCGACGCTTTGATTGACCCCCGTTTGCAGTGACCCCCCGTCTCAATGCTCCCGAGAGAATGGAAACGGTCCTGGACCCTGGCTTTTCCACCCCAAGGTCCGTCTCTTCATCCTGAGGTCGCGTCATGGCTGCCCCAGGGGACCAGGAGGCTCGGGGGGGTCGAAAACATTGAAGAACCTCAGGACCGCCTTTCCCCATATGAGCATCATTTCTCGGAGGTCTGCGCGGTTTTCTTCAATTTGCGCTGGAACCCCCTGGCACGCGGAGTTCGCCAGGGGCGGCGCTGGAGGCACCGCCAGGAGTCCAGCGCGGATCCAAGACATCCGCGCGGAACTCCGAAAACGCATGTAAGAACAACATTGTTCCTCACATGTCCTCTCCTCCTCCCCGCCTCCCACCTCCCTCCCCACTTCCCCTTCTTTTCCTCCTCCCCCCCTGCCCCGTTCCTGAGAAGTCCCCCGCCTCCACTGGATGAACAACAACCGCACTGACGTGAACTCGTGGAGTTCCGCGCGGATGTCTTAGAGGCGCGGAGCGCGCCATGGGGGCGGCACTAGAGGCGCCGCTAGGGGCCCCCAGCGCCGATCCGAGACGTCCAGTCGGAATTCGGAAAAAGTATGGCTATGCCGATGTCTCCTCATCGAATTTGGTCTCTTCCTCGAATTTGGGCGGCTGACCCCGGAGCTCCCGACCCTTTCCCCGGGGGTACTTTTTCCTCTGGGATCCGGTTTTGCTGGTCCTCGTGCAAATCTGACGCTGCGAGCAAAGTTGCAAAGTCGCGAAAAATCAGGGCCTGAGCCCTAGACCCTGTCCTTCTGGAGCCCTAGACCCTGTCCGTCTTGGCCATTATTCGGGCCAGATCGATATGTGAGGGTCCTGGTGCCCGAGACCGGGCGAAAACGCTTGTTGGGAAACCCTCTACAATCGATATCTGGGACGCGGGGGCCTTGGAAGCCGAAATTGGCACTTTGGGCGGCGGACTGCCAACACCCCGAAGGGCTGGCCAGTGAACACCGCGAAGGACGGACCGCAGAGGCAAGGACGCAAGGGTACCCTCAATAGGGAATCGAACTCTATACACCGTCGCTTGTTCCGGCCCTGCATTGGAATCTGCACAGGAGAGCGGATCCTAGTGTATACGGGACCCTGGTGTATAATTTTTCGGTGCTTCCCCGAGACACCCGGGACAAAAAGTTTACACCACACCGCCCCGACGTCGTCCTCGACCCTCAAGAAGTCCTGGGATAGAAAAACAGCCCGCCACTGGTAGTGTATCTGTTCCAGTTTCCGACTCAGGGCGGAGGAGGAGGAGGAGGAGGAGGAGGATTTTTTGAGCACTCGAGCTCTCGCTGCATGCTTAAAGCACACTGTACGTGTCAGAGAGTAAGGTGACCCCTTTCGCTTTGGGATGGAGTCCCTTACAAATCTTATTCCAAGCGTCAGAATTGTAAGCTGAAATTTTCTGACCTGGACACGTCTTGCTGAGCGATGCAAGGCGGGCTCCACTAGTGTATCTCTGGCACACAGTACAAACGACAACAAACGAACCGTTCGAACAATCCATGAGGATACACTTGTGGTTTAAATCTCTAAGCCGCCTAACATCAACTCTCTAAGAATCTGAACAGTGTCCTGGGGCAGGCTCTTTTTTCCGCGGCATTGCGCGACGTCCTGAGGCACCCTTGACAGATCCAAAAACGTTGGTCCCCCCCAGGAGGCCCGAGCCACTCCCACCGATGAGGCGAGGTAGAGGAGCGGGGGGCCTGAGCTGGGGACGACCACGAGGCACGCGAAAGGTCCGTGCGCGGCCACAGTGGCAACAAAGTAGCGCACAGTCTGACCGCCAGAAGAGCCGAATTCACAAGAGCAGTGCATTCGTTAGCCACATCCTCCGACGGCGCCTGGTGTGCGCCAGCTCCCATCCTGGCGGCCTTGTCGGCAAAATCATTCCCTATCCTTCGAAGCCGCGCATGATCGTCGATCTCGGGATCGTCAATGGGAAGGTGTGCAGGCACTTTCTCACACCCAAGCGTCCATTTTTTCCCAAGAGAAAGACCCTGAGACACAAGCCCCGCATAAACACGCTTGGGTGAGATCTGCCGATGGTGGGCCATGCCGTGCATGGAAACTACATTCTGACAATCAGAGTATAAAGTTGCAGGTGCAGACAGGAACGCACATGCCATGGCATATGCTGTAAATTCTCCTGCCTGAGAAGTCTGGGGGCAGCTGTCCCACACGGGGCCCCAGCTCCAGGCTAGGAGATTCGACTGAGGGCCCATCATCGCTAAACCCCAACCAGCACGATTCGAGCTGCGGACCACCCGTCGCGAACACGAACCGTCTAAGAAAACGTGGCCCCACATCTGTCTGCGGCCGTCGCGGGGCATCTCCATGCCCTCCGCAGCAAAACCTTCAAGAAAGAACTGAAACTGAATAGCGTCGTCCTCCTCGGTTCTACTGCCGGACTTTGGGGGCGGGAGCACGCTCTGGGGGTGGCCAAACAAGCCAGAGGTGAGGTGGAACCGTTCTCTCTCAGGGACCGCTTCGAACTGCCTCAAAACCTGATCCAGCGCACTGCGGGGAATCACTGCACTCCTCTCCTCCTCCACCGCCGAACACGCGTAAAGTCTATGAAAGATCGTGTCTCCAGGCTGAAGGCATATCGGGCAACGATCCTCGACTTCATAACCTGCTGCTCGAGCGCGGGCGTAGGGCCAGATTCCTTGACAGGCACAACAACGTATGGTTCCTTTCTGGTGAGCAGTGAACTTTTTTAACCGAAGGGCTTTGATGACGACGTCGAAACATAACGAATCGGCCCCTTCGGGGCCGTACTTGGCGGCCGCTTCCCTCTCCAAAGAACGCCAAACCCCCTCTTTGAGAAAAACCTGAAGAAGGGGAGGAGGCGTGAGCGTGAGAGAGTGCTCAACCCCCAAGTCGCTAATCACAACAAAGGGCGAGGGCATGCTCCATCCCAAGCGGGCCAAGGACAATTTCATGGCCCCGGTGGGCCCGCCCACGGTCCTCCAGGTCCACGGACGCCCGAAAACATCGTGCCACATGTTTCGGAGCTCGGCCCAAGAAAAACAAACTTCCGAGACCCTCGTGGCACGAGCCCAGACTTCCTTGGCCCACCTGGTGGCTGGCGCCACAGCACCCCACCAAGCAGGATCTCCTTCAATCCTGCTAAGAATGGTTAAACTTCGGCCGCCGCAGGCAGGCTTCATCGTAGAGGCACACATGCGTCTGACTTTAACGAGTTCTCCGTCACTGATCCCGTGAACCTCCGCCCCATAATTAACACCCGCAAGAGGTCCCGCAGTGCAGAGCTTGGTAGCCCTCGGTCCTAGAACTCCTCTTTGACGAGCCAGCCTGCCAGCACGCCTAGAGGCTCTCGCAAAGCGCGGCTTCGCTCTGCTGTTGCGCCCACGGACTCGCCTGGCGCAGCCCGCAGTGTCATCTACCCCCAAATTGACGAAAGACTCAGTCAAGACTCCTCCAAGCACCCCAAGTCGTTTCTGGACGTGCCTGGCGATTTCCTTGGAGGACGCGACTAACCCGACCTTGTCGGGGGAGACTTTCGCAAAAAGAACCTTTTCAATGATCTCCTCAAGGGGCTTCGCCGCTTTCGGGAGTTCTATCATAATGTGTCTGGTGGTCCCTATCGCATTGATCCCGAGGTCATCGATGTAAGCGTCGAACGTGAACCCCTTGGGAACCTCCAGCTAGTCGAATCCACGCAAGGCAAAAATCCTGATCATAGTGGTAGCAAAACTGCAGCCAGCTATGATTCCAACTCTCGCGTAAGTAGGAGGCGCAACCACTCCAGCAAGCACCAGGAAGCGGGCAGAACGGTATCCCGCCATGCACACATCGGCGAGTGCATCAGGGAGGCCGTGCTGCCTGCATCGAAGAGCCAGAAGATCGAGAGGGATGCGCTCGTAATATTGAACAAAATCCCAGAGGAGAGCACAGGCCTCCTGCCCGCAGGCACGCGAAGACTCAGAACGGGCACTTTGCCTCCAAACAACATCACAAGCGGACTTGAATTTCCCCGCCGCCCAGTACTCTCTCTGGTGTTTCCCTTCCCACTCAACCGCATAATCTCTATTGAATTTCCCCCGCAATCTGCGCAGGCTGGGGAAGACCCCGATGGGGCGGAAACCAGTGGAGGGCTTCGGCAGCATAGCAACGATAACGGCCTCCAGCTGCGGGGGAAGGGTGCCCGTGAGTTCCATCAGCGTAAATAACCGCGAGAGGGCCCACAAAGCCCCGTCGGACATCACCGAAAAGTGTCTCAAATGAAACCCATCCAGGCCCGTGGCGGACCTATGGGCAAAAGTGCGAGAAACCTTGCGAATAATGTCCACCGAGATGGGGGGGAGGGGAGCATTAACTTTCCCTGGCCTTTTCTGGGGTACAGGGAGCCCTTCCCACAACTGGCGAAAACGATAAGCTTCGGCGGCCAGGAGCGCCTGCGGGTCCGACACCACGCAGCCCCCAGCACTAAGCGTAGTGGATGGAGACCATCCTTGAGGATCTTTAGTGTAGCCGTGCGCCCTACGTCCACCCTGATCGACATTCTCGGTGAGCCAGTCCGCCCAGTCGCGTCTGGCCTTGGTGGCGTAGAAGGCGCTACATTGTGCTACAAAGTCGGTAACCTGGGTAGAGACCTCTTCGACTTGGGCTGTCAAAACCTCCAGAGCCCCCAAGAAGCTAGGATCAGAGCCCGACCCTTCATGAGGGTCCTCCAAAACCTTGGGGTCCAAAATCACCGAGGAAACACGATCGTAAATAGCTTCGATCCCAGGGAACAAGTTGTCGGGCTCACACAAGCTTGGGGGGGGAGACGAAAGAACGCACCCCACATCCCGAGCCTGAGGCCAGTCCCCTCTCTGCACACACATAAACAGACGTTTGAACTTCGAGGCGAGCCAGCGGCAGGCGTGGAGCTGGGGGTACCGCACACACCCATGATCTGTACAAAGGATCGGCCGCCAATGGGTCCTGGGCCCCATGCCCCTAGACCCCAAGACAGGAAGTTGAACCCCGAAAGTCCTGGAAAGTTCCTGTTCAGCAAGTCCCGCCCAAGACGCGTAAGCTTCACGAAATAGGCGAGCAGTCATGACCCCATCGCCCCATCTCTTGGCTCGTATGAACGCTGCGTCCAGCTGGGCGTGCACGCGCTTATAGTCCATCGGCTCGGGCTGTGGCCCGAAGGGTACTTCCGATGGGAGAGGTGGCGGGCGCCTGAACGTGAGGTAATGCATCTGAGCTAGTCCAGCGTGGAACTCGAGACAGACTGGGCTGTACGGAAAGAAACCAGCGTCCTCGATGATACGGACTTCAGCGGCCCCCTTGGAAAGCTCCAGAAGACTCAACGAAGTAGTCGTAGACTTTGCCCGCTCCAGCGCGACAGGTCGGCTTGCTGGGGTCGATGACTTGACCAACCAGGGTGCTCACGAAAAAGGACTTGGCGAGTTCGGATGGCTCCATGTTCCAGTCTCCCCCGACAAGAAATGGCTTCCCGCGGGTGGACCCTTCCGCCCCTATCGCCGACAGTATCTCGAGGTTGGATTCCGAAAGCCCTTCCGAGTCACGCACATACGCAGAACAAACTTGAAACACGTCCCCTTGGGGCGCATGCACTAGGGCCGTGATGGCCCTGTGGGGGGCCAGCTCGAGCCCCGAGGGCGCCCTATGAAGCCCAAGGTTGGCGCTACACAGGATAGAGACTCCCGCGGAAGGGCCGCCTTCGGGCCCAATCGTGCCAGGGATCCAAAGCGATTTGAAACCGAGGCCGAGACAAACAGAGGAAGCTCTATCCAAAGCCTCCTGCGTCAAAAGCTTGTGTTCTTGGACTAGAATAACTTCAGCATCGATACTAGGCAGCCACTCCTTCACCGACCCCCCAGGCGTTACCGTTGACCGACACGACCCTCAGACGGAACGACTGATGGCCTGGGGGTGGCGGGGGCAAAAAGGAACCTCCAAAAACGGTGCCAGGGTGCCCTGGCTCCGAGGAGGCAGCATCCCTAGCTCGCGCGTTGGGACTCGTATTTCGAGGCAATACAGGAATACGTTGGGCACGAGGAGGAGGGGCCCTGACAGCCTGCATGCGCTGTCGACCTCCCTCCGAAAAGACTGAACTGGTACACCTGTCAGGTGTTGCAGGCATAGAAAAGTGGAATCCCCCCCTTCAGGCCTGCTGACCGTCAGGGGGGCTAAGATGTTGCTGCTCACTTGGCCGCTCGCTAGAGCCGCTGCCCTCAGAAGTCGCCTGCTGCTGCTGAACTCGCTCCGCAACTCGTGCTGCATGTTCTCGAACTCGACTGACTGAGGCGGCTGGCTGGCTGACGTCGCTGGCCGCGGCGCCGCCGCTGCCTGAGGCACCGCCAGGATGCGACCCAGCTTCTTCAGCGCCTCCTTCACGAACCCCGCCCCCGACCGACACGGCTCCGTCGCAGCCCTTCCTGCGCTTTGTGGCCATGCGCTTGAGGTAACCGTCGTGCTCGGCCTTGGCGACTGCCGCGCGCTCCATTGCTTCGGCGAATAGGGCCTTGGCTGCCTTGCCGATGTGCCCCTTGAAGTCGGCCCGACGTCGCTCAACCTCTTGAAGATCCGAAGCCTCCATGCCCTCAGCGTCGACCGAGAAGAGGCCCCCGTCGTCGATGACGATGTTGGAGACCCTCCCGTCCACGAGGTCACGGAGTGACAGAGTGGGCCCAGAAGCGACCTCTGCGTCGGCCGAGGGAGGAACAACTGCACTGTGAAGCTGTGCAACCAGTTGCCGATGTTCTGTGACCATGGCCTCGGACTGCTTCGAGAGGTCGTGAATGAGCACCTCTTGCGCCCTGATGCCGTCCTGCCACCTCGCAAGTTTCGCCAGCTCGGACTCCAGCCTGCCGTCGAGCTTCTTGATGCGGTGGTGCAGGTCGCTGACTTGGTCCTGCAGGGCCTTGGGCGGGGGCTTCGCGGCTGCCGCCATGGAGTCCAGCTGGTCTTGGTACCTGGCCGCGGTCGTCTGGTCACCTGCGCGGCGCGCCAGGGCGACCAGCATCTGGAGCTCCTTTGCGTCCAGCGGGGCGTCCTGTCCACGGCCACTGCTGCCCGTGCCCTGCGCCGCTCCTCCAAGCTGCGGTCCAGGCGGGAGGGCAGCCCACTCTCCTGGGGGGTGATACCCAGGAGCACGAGGAAGACCCTGCTGATGAGACCAAACGCCGCGAGGAGGAGCAGGCTGGCTGGTCGAAGGGGCTTGCCTCGGCGCAACGCAGTGCTTGCAGTGCGACGCCCAGGCAGTGGTCTTGCCGCACCCGCATGCAACGCATTTCCAGCAGTCGCTCCTGCCAGACGCGCCGCATCCTTTGCCAGCCAGCCACTGGGCGCCTCCGTAGTCGTAGTTGTTCCAGTCCTGCCGCTGCCAGCCCTTTGAGCCGCCGCCGCGCCAAGGGGGAGAACCTCCTCCGCCGCCGCCGCCGCCCT
>CAUYUJ010010538.1:0-15000 GCA_963575745.1 Prorocentrum cordatum
TCGCCTGCGGCCCCGGGGACACCGCCCACCCCCCTCCAGGACTGGTGGGCCAGCCAGATCCAGCGCTGGTCCCTGGGCTCCTCCGCGGCGGACTGGCTCGCCTTCTCGCTGGCGCGGGACGTGGCCCTGGGCGTGCTGGCGTGCCGCAGCAGCCGCGGGGCGCGCGGGGCTCGCCGCGCGGCCGTGGGCTCGCTGCTGTACGGGATGCTCCGGCTGTCGCTGATGGAGCCGCAGGCCGAAGGCAGACCAAGCGGCAGGGGCGTGCACCTTCCCAGGCGTGATGGCGTCGTAAGACCATATTCGGGACGAAGGTTTTTCGCGCTCTCTTCGGCCTCGGGAGGCCCTCGCCGGCCTCGGGACCGTCAATAAGACGACTCAGGACGAAGCACTGGTCCCAGGGAGAGGGTCGGGACTTGCGCTGTGGAAGTCGATTAATGGAGAGGAAGCATGCTGCCAAACACTTTCCAGATGTCTGAAGCCTGTTTCAAACATGCGCTAAACATGTACAAGCGTGCTTGACGCCTCTTTTTTTTGGAACGCTTTTTTTTACACACTTGGAGCACCTGCTACACTCAATGATCGGATTGTCAGGGTGTCCAGTGTCCTCCTCCTCCTCCTCCTCCGCCTCCTCCTCCTCCTCCCCCTCCTCTTCCTCCTCCTCCTCCTCCTCCTCCTCCTCCTCTCCTCCTCCTCCTCCTCCTCCTTCCTCCCTCCTCATCCCTCCTCCTCTCCTCCTCCTCACTCCTCCTCCTCCTCCTCCTCCTCCTCCTCCTCCTCCTCCTCCTCCTCCTCCTCCTCCTCCTCCTCCTCCTCCTCCTCCCCCTCCCCGGCGGGGGGCCTGGGACCTTCGGGGCTCCGCGCGGGCTCCCCCTTGGGGGCGGCGCGGCCGCCGCCGCCGCCCGGCGCGCTCCGTGCCCCGGGGGGGAGGAGGGGCCCGGGGTTCTAGGCCTCCTGGATGGGGTCGGAGCAGATGGGGTCGGAGGATCGCGCCGCATCGCCGATGCATCGGCGATGCGGCTCGATGCGGAGCCCGATTCTCTCTACGCCGACGTCGCCGATGCATCGCCGACGTCGACGCCTCATCGCCAGTGCATCGCCGATGCATCGCCGATACATCGCCGATGTATCGCCGATGTATCGGCGATGCGGCGCGGTCCTCCGACCCCATCTACTCCGACCCCATCCAGGAGGCCTCTAGGGGTCAAGTCGGGCGTGCACCTCTGCAGGAGGAGGATTCAAACATGCCCAAAATCTAGTCTGGGGGCGATGTCTTGACTGTTTTGGGGTACTACTGGTTCGGGCCTGGGGTCAAGTCGGGCGTGCACCTCTGCAGGAGGAGGATTCAAGCGTGCCCAAAATCTAGTCCGGGGGCGATGTCTTGACCATTTTGGGGTACTATTGGTTCGTGTCCTGACTCTTCGAGAGTTCTCTGATTTTCGGGGGGCCAAGATTCTTTCATCTCTGCTTGTTCCATCCTGGGCCGCTTGCTGGCCACTGGGGAGGCCAGGAACAGTTAGAAACGAGCACAATTAGAAATGAGCACGATTAGAAATGAACGACGTGTATGTTTGAGCATTTTGGCGGTATTTTTTCCGTCCACAATCAGCCTGTAGGGGGACACGCCCGACCTAAGCCCAGTGCCGATCCGAGCAGTCCGCGCGGACCTCCGAAAGTTCATGCTGATGTTTTTTTGTTTCTTCCTCGCAGCAGGACCAAACAACGGCGCAGATGGTGCTCAGGCTGCTGCCGTCCGCGGTGCTGGTCGTGGCGGCGCACTTCCTGTCCGCGGCCTCCCAGCGGGCTTGCGAGGGCGCGGGGGGCGGTGGGGTCCCTGCGGCGGCTGCGGGTGCTGCCGCAGGTGCCGGCGACGTCGCAGACTCGCAGTACTCCTCCAAGCTGTCGAAGCTGCAGACGCTGATGCTGCTGCGGCCCTACTTCTGGCCCTCCACTGGCGAGCCTATGGAAGTGCTTGTCAACCGGCTGCGTGCGGGCTGCACCTGGGGTTGCGTTATGCTCTCGAAGCTGTTTAATCTTGTGTCGCCCCTCTTCCTTGCGCGAGCCACCAACGAGGTCACCGTGCAACTCTCCGCAAAGTCGCCATCGCTGACGACTGGCATTGCGCTGAACTTGATTGCCTATGCCGGGCTGATATTTCTGTCCAAGACACTGAAGGAGGCGCAGTCGCTGGTCTACATCAAGGTGCAGCAGGCTGCTTACATCGAGATAGCCGACGAGACTTTTGCCCACCTCCACAACCTATCGTTGGATTGGCATCTGCGCAAGAAGATGGGCAACGTCATTCGGTCGATGGACCGCGGCATCGATGCGGCGCAGAAAACGATGCAGTATGTGTTTCTGAACCTCCTACCGACTCTCATGGAGGCGTTCGCCATCATACTCATCTTCATCTTCCACTATGAGAACATGCGCCTGGCGATGTTTGTGTTGGTTAACCTCATCTTGTACATCTACGCCACAGTCAAGGTGACGCTTTGGCGGAAGCAGTTCCGGACGGCCGCGACGAAGAGCGACAACGAGATCCACGATCGCTTGACCGACTCGATGGTGAACTACGAGACCGTGAAGTATTTCACCGCGGAGGACTACGAGCGACGGATGTACAGGAACGCGGTCGTCAGCAACCAGGTTCGGGCGGTGCCAGTGGTGCCCCCTGCCCAAGCTGCCCCCAGGATTTCTGGGGAGGCCGCCGCGGCCTCTAGAGGAGGAGGAGGAGGAGGAGGAGGAGGAGGAGGAGGAGGAGGAGGAGGAGGAGGAGGAGGAGGAGGAGGAGGAGGAGGAGGAGGAGGAGGAGGAGGAGGGAGGAGAAGGGAGGAGGAGGGAGGAGGAGGTCTAGAGCACCCACTGCGAGACCCCACGGGGGCACGGCGCGGCACGCTGGGCACACGTTGGGCCAGGGATACCGTTGGCTCCCCCCGACAGGTGGCCTCCATGGCGACGCAGGCGTCGCTGTCCTTTCTGAACATACTGCAGCAGTTCATCGTCAACTTCGTGCTGGCCGGGGCCATGGGCATCGTGGCGCTCAAGCTGCTGCGCGAGGGGGGGCAGCTCGGTGATTTCGTTGCCGTGAACGTCTATATCATCAACGTTTTCACCCCGCTGAACTTCCTGGGCACCATCTACAACATGCTCGTGAACGCTGTTGTGGACATGCACAACTTCGGCCAGCTCCGAGCGGAGACCTCAGAGGCGCTGTTCTCCCACCTCCTCCTTTCACTCCTCTGCTTCTTGTCCTCCTCCTCCTCCTCCTCCTCCTCCTCGTCCTCCTCCTCCTCCTCACTCCTCCTCCTCCTACTTCTCATGTCCCCTCCTCTCTCGCCCCTCCGTCCACCTAGCTCCCCTCACCCTACCATTCCATCTCACTCCCCCTCCCCCCCCCCCCTATCCCCCCATCCCCCTCTCACCCTCTCCCCTCTCCCCTCCTCCCCTCTCCCACTCATTCTTTCGTTCCGCAGGCCAGAGGCGGTCCAGCCGCCTGGGGCGTCCCAAGTTCCCGCCCCTGCTCCCGCTCCTGCCCCGCCCTCCGCCCCCTCCCGCCCCCCCCCCCCGCCCCCCCCCCCCCCCCCGCCCTCCCCCGCCACCCTCCTCCTGTCCACGTCCCCCTGCTCTCCCCTCCCTTCCCACTCCTCCCCTCCCGCGCTCCTCGCCCCCCACCTCCCTCCCCCCCCCCCCTGCTCTACCCTTCATCTCTCCTCCCCCCCCTCCCGCTCTCCTCGCCCTCTCCCTCCTTCCCCGCAACAAGTAGTTCCGTGCGCAGCACGACTGCCGGCTCTCTCCTCTCCGCCCGACGGGCCGCCCGCGGCCTCGCTGGCCCCGGCCGCCCGCCTCTGCCCCCCTGTGGAGGCCCCCAGCCCGCCCAGCTTCGGCCCCCACCCGGCCAGCTGCGCCGCGCCGTTTTTTTTTTTTTTTTTTGTTTGTTTGGTGTTGTTGTTGTTGTTGTTGTTATTATTGTTATTCAAAGATGTTTTTTTGTTTGTTTTTTTTTGTTGCTTTTTATTTGTGTTGTTCTTTTTTGTTTTGGCCTCTGTCTTGGGGGGGGGGTGGTCCCGCCCGCCTTCCCGGCGCGGCGCCGCCCCGCTGCCGCCCCCGCCCCCGCCTCCCGCCGCCTGCGGCCCCCCCGCCTCCGCCCGCCGCCCCCGCCCGCCCCCCGCCCGCCTGCCGCCCGCTGCCTGCCCGCCGCCCCCGGCCACCGCTCCGTGCAGGGCCGGCCGTCTCCCCCCGTTCTGTCCGTGCCCTGGCGTCGCTCGGACGTGTGTATTTTTTTCTCGGCGAGGACCCCTGCGGAACATCCTGGATCATCGAGCGAAGAAGCACGCACGAAACCGAAACATGCACGGGAAATGGACGTCCGAGCGACGGCAAGGTGCCCTCTTGCCGACGCTGCGCGCCCCGCGGGGGGGGCGCCCGACGCCCTGGCGAGTCGCCGCGCCGCTGCGGCGGCACGAGTTTTTTTTGTGTTCGCTTTTCGACGCTGCGCGCCCCGCGAGTGGCGCCCGACGCCCTGGCGAGTCGCCGCGCCGCTACGACTGAACGAGTGTGTGTGTGTGTGTGTGTGTGTGTGTGTGTGTGTGTGTGTGTATGTTTGTTTGTTTGTTTGTTTGTTTGTTTGTTTGTTTGTTTGTTTGTTTGTTTGTTTGTTGGTTTGTTTGGTTCTTTGTTCGTGTGTGTGCCATTTGGAAAGGCAGCGCAATTTTCTATGCGCCGCCCGGTTGGCCATGTACCAGACTTCCATAACAGCAGTGGACATCCAGGGCGTCAGTGGAGCCACTGTACTATACAGCACCGACCAGCGGCACTTCCCTCGACAGCCTGGGCGCCAGCCCCAGCAACTTCCAGCTGTCGTCTCCCACCGTCGGCTGTGGCGACGTCAAAATGCCGGAGCGCCCTCTGAGGAGGCACGCGGCGACCGCTCGGACGCCCTTTGTTCCTGCAGGCGCCGTGGCGAGCGTCCCTCGCGACAGGCAGTACGCTACGCTACGAGTGTGCAGTCGGATTTTCCCTGTTTGGCGCCTAGCAGCTAATTCGGACTGTTTCCGCGCCCCGGACAGCTTCTGTCTCCGCCTGCGCTTTCGCTAGCGGACGCGACCGAAAAAAAAAGAGTGTGCAGTCGGACTCAAAAGGTCTGGTGCGACGGGCGGAGGAAGGCAGGTAGACCTCGAGCCCCAGAGTTTCTGGTTGATCATCAAGCGGGCAACGGACTGAACCACAAGTGGCTGCCTCGCGACTCCCAGGACATTCGGCCAATGCCAAGGTCTGCACCAGGCTCGTCTGGACCAGCCGCGTCGAAGGCGCCACTACCAACACCACCCATGCCATTGGTACAACCACCGCCAGAGCAGCCGAGCGAACAATTGGCAGCCGACCCACCCACAGCAGGAAGCGAACTGCTTGCAGAAGGGTGGACATCCCTGGCGGTCACCACGGCACAGGCTGCCAGAGCATTCTTACAAGGACTGTGGCACGCCATGAGGCACGGTGGGCCGTCCGGGCCCAACGTGGGCCCGGTGGAGGACGCTGACACGTTACCGCGCACTTGGCCGACGTTGATGGAGTCCTTCACTGATGCGGTTGTTAGGCTCGCCAACATGGAACACTGGTCTGCTTTGGGGCCTGGCTGGATTTCTGCCCACTTGGAAACGACGCTGCGGGTGTCTGGGGTCAGGGCGCCACATGTGCGCCTCTGGAAATGCGACGGCGACGAGGACGCGAGGACACTTTTCGTTACCCATCGGTCGTTGTAAGTTGGTCTTTCTGGAGTCCCAGATTCCAATCTACTTTCAGCGCCTTCCTACTTCAATGATTGAGTGGCTTCGCATTGTCCTTCCTCTTTAGGGGGCGGGCGGACACCCAATCTATTTTCAACGCCTTTCTGCTTCATGTTTCTACCTGCTGCTTCCGACCGATGGGTGAGTTCCCAACACTCCAGGACAACGCCTCGTTCAGGAAGGTGACGGAAGGAGCCCCAGTCGGGATGCAACCGCATGTCCTAACTTGACCCCCAGAGTACCACTTCCAATGCAAACGTACAACTTTTCCCTCGAGGGATCTGTGTCCTCCAAAGGGCGCGCAACGGAGAGAAACCCATCTGGGCGGGCGAGGAAGACAGGGCAGGGGTATTCGTCCGACTGGACAGGGTGGCAGACGACCAACAGCTCAGGAAGCTCTTGCGTGGCATCTATGTCATGGCGCCAACATCGCAGAGCGGATTTCGTTCGGAAAACAGTAGGATGGGCGCGGAGTGTCTTGGAGAATTTCGTTCCGGATTTCGACGTGCATTTCGTACGGACTTTTTTGGGCCAGGAATGAAGACCAACAGAAACCCACGTGAAATTCATTGCTTTTTTCGCTCGCCGTTTCGGGGTGTTGCATTGACGGAAATCCACGCAACAATCCGCCGGAGCACGTGTGCAAGGTCGGTGCAGTGATCACTGGCGCGTTCTACCACGACAAGTCCCTGGGCCCACGGCCGGGCCGGACCTTGCACTCCATGCCCACGGTGCTGTGCCCTGGCTTCCCGTCAAAGAGAACGACTGCGAGGGAGCGCAGCGGAGTGTTGCGCAGCATTGTGCGGAGGCTCTGTGACGACGAGCGGCCTCCGGGACTCTGGACGAGACACCTATTGCATTCGGCATGGATGCCCTGATGGGCCCACACCAACCCCGCGTGGCGCAAGATGGAGGCGGCCGGCAGTGCTCGACCGCGGGAGGAGGAGGAGGAATATGAGGAGCAGGAGGAAGAGGAACAGGAGGGAGGAGGGAGGAGGGAGGAGGAGGAGGGGAGGCGGGAGGAGGGAGGAGGGAGGGAGGAGGAGAGGGAGGGAGGGAGGGAGGGAGGGAGGGAGGGAGGGAGGGAGGGGGGGGCGGAGGGAGGCGAGAGGAGGAGGGAGGGAGGGAGGGAGGAGGAGGAGGAGGAGGAGGAGGAGGAAACGGAGACGGAGACGGATACGGAAACCGAAACGGGGACGGATGAGCGAGGAGGAGGAGGAGGTGGGAGGATGAAACCCCCCATCTCCAGGTGCGAGATGCGCCCGACGCCCGCGTGCTCGATCTGGCGCCCAGGCCCAACGCGCCCATGGTGGAGTTCCGCGACGTCAGCTTCGGCTACTCCAGCCAGCCGCAGGAGCGGTCCATCAGGCGCGCGGCTCCTCCTCCATCCTTCCTATAAAAAGCTTCTACCTGTCGCGTGCTGGGACGGGTCGGTAGGGCAGGTCGGGCGTTTCGCCGGAGACTTCCTCACCATTTATGATGCTTTACAGCTGGAGGGCGCGCCGTTGTTAACTTGTGACTCTCGCCTTCGCGCCGCGCGCATTGGTTGATAAGCTTGCAACAGCTTCACGGATGGATGGCTGGCCGTTTTCAGCATGTGGTTCTCGCTTTGGCGCCGCGCGCATTGGTCTTACAAAGGTTTGCAAGATATTCACGGATGGAGGGCGGTTCCTTTTCAAAGTGTAGTTCTTTCGCGCCGCGCACAGTCGTCTTGACAGTTTGCAGCAGTTTCGGGACTCTTCGCGTTCACGTCTCCCAAATTGTGTCTTGGCGCGATTTAGCATTGTCAGGACGCGACATTCGCGTATTTTTGCGGTGTTGAAGTCCCAGGAATGGTGTTCTGGCACGAAATCCCAGGACTGGTGCTTAGGCATGCTTGCAGATCTGCAGAAGGTTGTTTTCCAACGGAACACTTCCCACGGTGCGAGCCTTTTTTCTGTAGGGGCCTGTGACAAGGGAGCTTCGGGGGAGGGTTTCTTGCAGCAGCGTTGATGGATCTTGGGTTTGCACGGGTCCTCTTCTTCCTCCTCCTGCTTGTGCTCCCTTTTCCCCCATTCTTTCTCCAACTCATTCCCGCCCTCCGCTGTTCCTTCCACTTGTCTGCTTCTTCATCCTTCCTGCTTCTCCCTTTCGCAAGCCTGTAAGAACCTGCCAGTCCTTTATTACGAACCTCCCAATGCACACGGGAGCCATCAACACACACGCACACACACACACATCCAGGAACCCGCGAAAACATTTTCAGGACCCCCCCCAAGGAACCCCTGGAGCTCGCCGCCCATACTCCTCCTCTCCCGACCGCCCCCGCCCCCGCCGCGCCCCCCTTTCCTCAGGGAATCCAGTGCGTGAGGGCGCGTGCAGGAGGAGGAGGAGGAGGAGGAGGAGCAGGAGGAGCAGGAGGTGGAGGAGGAGGAGGAGGAGGAGGAGGAAGACGAGGAGGATGAGGATCAGGATGAGGATGAAGATGAGGATGAGGATGAGGATAAAGATGAGGATGATGATGATGATGATGATGATGATGATGATGATGATGATGATGATGATGATGATGATGATGATGATGATGATGATGATGATGATGATGAAGCTGATGATGATGATGCTGATGATGATGCTGCTGCTGATGATGATGATCATGATGATGATGATGGTGGTGGTGGTGATGATGCTGATGATGATGACGATGATGATGATGGTGGTGGTGGTGATGATGGTGATGATGGTGGTGGTGGTGGTGATGATGATGATGATGATGAGGAGGAGGAGGAGGAGTTTCCCCAGGCGCGGCCGCAAGCGTGCACGAAGGGCGACGCTGGAAGATTCAGGCAAAACGGCCTGACAACAGATATGACTCGGGCACCTCCCACGAGGGAGTGCCGCACGAAGGAGGGTCAGGAAGCTAGTCCGCACCAGCGCAATCGTCCTCGATGACGACCAGGCCCCCGTAGGTGGCGTCGAGAACGCATTCGCCGAACGGGCGCGGCCTCATCTGACCCCTTTCAGGCGGCTGCAGCGGCAGCCCAGTGCGAGGGCGAAGTCCCTCCCACAGACGGTCTAAACGCGTGCGCGTCTGAGGAGGCACGCCACCACGGCACGGGAGCGTCAGGAGCTGCGCATTCTCGCTGGAATGCGCGCCGCAGCTGGAGCAAAAGACAAACTGGCCTACATGCCAGACGCGGTGGCCACCACCAGGGATGCAGACGGGCGGGTTTACCACAGCCCGCTGCCCAGCCACGCGGTAGCATCGGGCGCAACAGAAGCCCGTATGCGAAGGCACAGGCATGTGGGCGTCTGGGGGCGGCGCCGTGTCCGCCGTGAGGGCAGGTGTCTTACCCCGTCGCAGCGCCCTCTTCAACTGCCCATGGCGAGGGGCCGTCTGCGTCTTGGGGCCAACAGCCTGCAACGTCCTGGCCAGAAACTTGGCCACAAAGGTGACATGCTTGAATGATCGCAGCACTCGCTCGACAGCCGCGGCATCCAATGGATGCAGAGACGCGCCCACACGGGCACCTGCATCAGCGTGATGGTCCCCCCACCGCGCGACCGCGCCCAACACGGACTCGTCGTCATGACGGCGGCGGGCGTGGCCTTTAACTTGGAGCACCTCCACACCACCCCCAGGTCGTCCACCCGATCCCATATCCGAAACCACACGTCGGCCGCTTCGCATAGGGCGCCCGTGGTCTCGAGGCGGCCACGCTGAAAGCTCGAGACAACCCACTCGCAGTCCGAGTGGTGTCTGAAAAGGGCCCGGCGCAGCATGTGTGAGGTACATGAGCAAGCCGCATGCCTCTGCTAGGTCCGATGCCTGATGCGGGCCAGGCAACAGGCCGCGCAGGGAGGCCACCAGATCACCGTTGTGGTCGATCTGGGCTACGCACCAGCCCGCGCGACGTAGCCTCGGGTCGCTCTGTGCAGGCGCCGTGTACGAATCGTCGCCGAAGGCCTCGCCTTCGAGATGCCCATCCGTCGGACGCTTGAACCACTGGGCGAGAAGGGAGGGGGAGGGGCCGATCGCCCAGGGACGAGGGTCGGGGACCAGGCCGTGCCTCCAAAGGGCCCAGTCGGGGTGCTCACGGAGGCCCAAGCGGACGGAAGGGGGGAGGCCGTAGTCTCCGACGTACTGCCGTGTGGCTGGGCACCCGCCCGCAATCCAAGCAGCGAGCGTGCCCGCGCAGCAACCGCGCCGGGGGCAAGGCGGATCAGTCGTAGGACCGTGCCTGACTGCACGAGCTTGATCCCGCACGCCGTTCGCTGCAATGGCGCGGAGGCTGGCCTGATGCTGAGGGGTCCATTCGGGCCCGCGCGCCCCATTGCACAGGCTGCGAATGGGTGGCAAGTGCGGCCTATGGGAGAGACCTGACATGTATTCACAACTCTGGTGAGCACAATCCAAGAGCCAGTCCTCGATCGCCAGGCGAGCAACCTGCAGCGCCGAGCGAGGGCGCATTCGTGTGAGGTCAATCCTAAAACCGTCCTGTGTTATAAACATGCGCTCCAGGCCCGAGTCTCCGCCCGATTTGATGGCAACGCGCGACGGCAGCAGAGATCGGACTTTTGACCTGGGACCAGTCGCTTTTGCTTCCAGGAGTGGCCAAGAACGCGGCCTCCGCAGCAAACGTCAGACAAGCAATCGAGCCCCTAGGAATCCAGGAGGACCAGGTCGCCTGAGCAAGCCTAAGCATGGGCCCCGCCGTGCACGCATTTGCGGGATCTACCGTCCTCGGAGCGGCGGGGGCGAGGTGGAGGTCGACAGTGAGAGATCGGCGAGCGAGCGGTGTGCACGAACAAAGCCGAGTGCGCCGCACGTCGCATAGGTTCGATTCCACTCCAAGCCCTCCCCGTCACACCCACTCCTCACGTGCCCGCTGGGGTCAGTCCCGGGCTGATCAGCTGGCGCGTCTTGCCGCGAGCGGCGCGGAGCACGCGGATGCGCGCGACGCGACGCAATATTGTGGACATGCGTTTCGCTCGTGTGCACGCTCCAGCTCGCCGTCCGCATGCGGAGTCCACGCCGAGATTGCGTGCCGAATTCCTGAGCCTGCCTCGGAAGGGGGCGGCAGCGCTGCGCGGCCTCGCGACCGCGTGCCGACGAGTTGGACAGCGCCGCGCTCTTGCCGTCATTGACCACCTGCCCGTCGGCCGCGAGGTCTCCCCTGATCTTCTTGTGTGCGGCGCTGACACTCGCCGCCGCCAGCCTGGGGTGCCCGACCCTGCCGAGCTGAATGTGTCGTCCACCGTGTTCCCCGGGTCCACCGTGCCGAGGGCCGCCGTCCCGTCGTGCCGCGGCGCCAGGAATATGCGCGTGCAGAGGTCCGCGAAGCTGCAACCTGCGACCGCGCCCCGCCTGGGGAGGCACCAGGAGGTCCGCGAAGCTGCAACCTGCGACCGCGCCCCGCCTGGAGAGGCACCAGCCCATGGCCGCGCCGTCGACGGTGACCGGCCGCGGCATGGTGGAGTGCAGCATGATGAGCAGCCGCATCGGCATCGTGTCAAAGCCCAGGGCGCGCGCCCGGCTGGCCAGCAGGGCCCGCGGGATGTGCCCATGCGCCTTCGAGAGGTCCATGCGCGCCGAGCACGCGGCCTGCCTGCGGTGCGTCGCGACCTCCGCGCTGGCCGCCTGGATCCACGCGCGCGTCTCGCAGCCGCGACCTGCCGTGCCGTAGATGCAGTCGCGCCGGTGCTCGCTGGCCCAGCGTGCTCCGACGGCGCCGCGCGCCCAGCGTGTGAAAGGCCGCAGCGCCCCAGGGAAAAGCCCTATGGTGCGGGCCCCCTTCTGCCTTCGGCATGGGCGCCATCAGGAGCACCGTGAGCGACTTGGGCACGTAGCCGAGGACCAGCATGTGTCGCCAGATGGTGGTGAGGGCATCCAGCGCGCCGTCCGACACGAAGGCGACGTGCTTCGGGTGGAAAGCGTCGCCTCCCAGCCCTGTGGCGCGCGGGAAGGTGCGGCTCAACTTGCGCAGCTCGTCGGGGGGTGGCAGCGACGGGCCAGCTCGAAGCTCAGCTGGCCAACTGATCGCCTCCGACCCAGCGCCCTCGCCCCGCGGGTCGTGCCAGGGGCGCGTGTCCGCGCCCGCCGCCTCCTGCGCGGTCTGCAGGCCCACGGCGGGCGACGAGCGAGCCGCTGCCCACGGGGCAGGCCCGCGGATCCAGCGGAACGCATTGCGCATGCCATCTGGCGAAGTGGCATCGCGTGTCCAGTCCAGCCATGATTTGTAGCGCCTGTACGCCGCGCGGCCCGCTGTCCACCGCCAGGTCAGCCACGCAGCGGGCTCGCCGCCTGGGACGGACGGCTTGAAGCGCATAAGCCTCGCCTGCAACCGCCGCGCGTGGATGTCTCCCCCCGCCGCCCGCAGTGGCCGCCATTCTTGAACCCTGCCGGCCAGCCAGTCCCAGTGCGCGACCGACGCGTCGGGCTTGGCCGCGGGCTGCCAGCTGGAGCGGTGGCGGTCCAGCTGGGTCTGGACCGGGCGGGCTCCCTCGCTCCTGCCGCGGTACCCGTCCTCGTCCTTGGCCCCCTCTTGGTCGAGGTGGCGCAGCAGCCCGTCCTCGTGCCGATCGAGGGCTCGGCCGCAGGCCGCCTCCAGGCCCGCAGTTGACTTCGCTGTGGCCAGGTCGTCGAGCACGTCCTTCCAGTCTGGGCCATGCAGCTGGGGCCCAATCAAGGCCTGGGCGGGGAAGGCGCGCGCCTCGTGCACCCGCGTGACCAGGCCGCCAGGCTTCGGCAGAGCCAGCCGTTGCAGGACAGCACGGTGCGTCCTCGCGTCGAAGCGGTCGCAGCGTCTAATACTGCTGATCGGCGTGTCCGAGTCCACGCAGAAGTAGTCAATCTCCCTCGCCGAGGTCGCCGTGATGCACGTGGCCTTGCCCGAGCACGCCAGCCTCGGGCCCGGCAAGGGGAGCAGGCGGGCCTCGTCCGCGACCTCTGGCAACATGTTCCAGTCGGCACCCACAGCGCAGGGGCGATTCATCGCCCTGATGACCGAGCCGAGGTGTGTGAGCAGTTCCAGGTTGAAATCGCTCAGGTCCTGGTTGGTGTGGAAGTAAGCCGAGATCAGCAATGCGCCCGCAACTCAGGGCGCTTTATGCGCACCCGCGGGCGCACCAAAATCCCAACCCCTGAGGAAGCTCCACCTTTGCCCGTCTCAATGGCAGGGATGAGGTCGGCCGCCCACCCCGCGCGCTTCGCAGCCCGTGCAGCCGCTGCCAACCGCATGTCGTCGTGCAGGCGGTGCTCCTGGACGAGGATGGCCTGGGCCTCCCCCCCGACGTTGCCGAGCTCCAGCTGCTCCAGGCAGGGGCCCCAGCCCGTGGCGTTCACCGTCGTGACGGTCAGGGCGTCGCCGTCGCCGTCGTAGCTGCACGGCCGCGGGGATGCCGACGGGCACGGCGTCGACCCCGTGGAGCTCGTACGTGGCCCGCGCCCGCTTCGTCGCCAACCTCGCCCTGGTGTGCGAGGAGGTCCGAGGGGGGCATGGGGGGCAGCCTCCCAGGCGTCGTCCAGCTGACGTCGTGGCACTCCCCCGAGTAGCCGATCGTCGACCAGTCGAACACCTGGTAGTCGTAGACGTCGTGACTGAGCCCGCCCTCCGCAGATGCCGACGGGCTCGGCGTCGACATGGTAGGGCCCGCGCGTGGCCCGTGCCCTCTTCGTTGCCTTCCTCGCCTGGGCAGGCGGGGTGGGTCGAGGGGGGCAGAATCGCATGCGTCGTCCAGCTGGCACCGTGGCTCTCCCCTGAGTAGCCGATCGCCGCCCAGTCGATCACCTGGTAGTTCTGGAAGTCGTGGCTGGACTCGCACTCCCCCGAGTAGCAGCCCAGCCCGTTGTAGTTCAGCACGTTCGGCTCGCGCGGTCGAGCTGCGCTGCGGCCGTCGCGGTGCGACGACGTAGACCTCGTCGGGTCCGCCGCGTCCGCGGCTCGCGCCGGTCAGGCTGCCGCGCCGCCGCCGCGTCCCGAGCCCCTGGCGCCCCGGGGGGCCTGGCGTGGTGGCCCGCCCGTCGCCTTCGCCGCAGCTGCCAAGCGGGCTCTCCCCTGCTCCATGACGTTCGCGGCTGGCCTGGCTGCCGCGCTGCTGGGGGCTGGCGGTGGTGTCGACGCGGCCGCCCGTGCCGCGGCGTCGGGAGGTGCCGCTCGCGACGCCGCGGGGGGCCGCGCGGCGGCGTCGGGGGCTGCCTCCCGTGCTGCCTCGGGTGCCTGCTCTGCCTCCTCGCCCCCTTCCGCAGGGGGGCCTCCTCGGTCCTCCGCTTCTTGGACCTGGGGCGGCCCCTCCGAGAACGATGAGCTCGGTCCAGCTCCTGCACGTCGGCCTTGAACTGGCCGAAAGCCTCGCGTGCCATGCTGCCGAACTTGTCTTGCAACTCTTGGCGGCGCCGCTGTGCTTCTTGCCGATCACTGTCGTCCACATCATAGCCCTCCAGCTCCTCCAGGCCGAAGAGACCCTCGTCGTCCAGCGCCGAAGCGGCGTCCCCAGCCAAGACGGCAGAGAGGCTGAGGCGCGGCACCGCCGCTGCGTCGGTCGGGGGCGCCACCGTCGTCGCCAGCGCCTGCGCCGCCGCCGTGTAGGCCTTGGTCGCGCGGTCCAGGGTCTCCGAGCCTCCCCCGCGCGCACCTCGGCCTCGTCCAGCTGCCGCTGCAGCTCGTCAGCCTCCACCATGGCCTCCTGGAGCTCCGCCGCCGCTGCCTCCTTGGCCCTGCGCGCCTCGTCCACCGACGTGGGCCTGGCCAGGCGCTGGGCCCTGACAGCGTCGAGCTTCGCCTGGTACTTGGCCTGTCCTGGGCCGTCGCCGCTGAGGCGCAGCAGCTCCACCAACTGGGCAAGCTTCGCCTCCTCAGGGTCCTCGTCGAAGGGGGCTGGGGCCGCGTCTGCAGCGAACCGCACTCCGCGGCCCCCGCCTCGGCTGCTGGCGCCGCGGCCCCGAGACGTTGAGCGCGCGCTGGCACTGCGCCGCCTGCCGTCTCGCGCCAGGGTGGGCCAGCTCGCCCGCCTCGGCCGCCGCCGTCTCGACTCGACGTTCGCTGCTGGTCACGATGAGCACCCCCGCCAGCACCAGCAGGACGGACCGTGACGAGGACCAGCGGCTTCTTGCAATGACAGCACCATTGCCACCACGTCTCATTCTTGCGGCATCCACAGTGCTGACATGCGTCGGGACGAGGCGCGCCGCCACGCGCTGCCGTCGCCATCGCCAGCGCCCCCCCAGCATCTGCATGCA
>CAUYUJ010010538.1:20000-27890 GCA_963575745.1 Prorocentrum cordatum
GAGGAGGAGGAGGGAGGAGGAGGAGGAGGAGGGGGATGAGGAGGAGGACGAGAAGGAGGAGGTATGAGGAGGTGGAGGCCGAAGCGGAGGCGGAGGCGAGGCGGAGGCGGAGATGAGGCAGGGGCGGCATGAGGAGGAGGATGAGGCGGAGGAGGAGGAAATGGGGGCGGAAGAGAAGGTCGGAGTGGGAGGGAAGAGAAGAGGAAGAGGAGGAGGAGAAGGAGGAGGAGGAGGAGGAGGAGGGGAGGAGGAGGAGGAGGATGAGGAGGAGGAGAGGGGAGGGAGGAGGAGGATGGAGGAGGATGATGGGAGGAGGAGGAGGAGGAGGCGGAGGCGGAGGCGGAAGAGGCGGAGGCGGAGGCGGATGCGGAGGCGGATGAGGAGGATAAGGAGGAGTAGGACGAGGAGGACGAGGAGGAGGCGGAGGAGGAGGACGAGGAGGAGGAAGCGGAGGAAGACGCGGAAGGAATGGGCGGCAGAGGAGGAGGATGAGGAATACGAGTGCTACTAGCAATGGTACATGGAAAACGAGCATTAATAGGAACACGCAGAATATTACTACACCCAATATTACTATGACGAATGCTCGTATTACTACGGCGAAGAAACGCCGTACGCCTAAGACGACGACTCATACTACCAGTGAGCGTAACCATGCAATCATTACTAGTAGCAGTATCCGTAACAAACTACGGATAATACTAGTAGTGCCAACACCATGCGCACTATTAATATTATTACGAGGAGGAGGAAGAGGAGGAAGATGAGGAGGAGGAGGAGGAGGAGGAGGCGGAGGCGGAGGCGGAAGCGGAGGAGGAGGAGGATGAGGAGGAGGAGGACGAGAAAGACGAGGAGGAGGATGAGGAAGAAGCGGATGATGATGACGATGAGGATGGGGAGGATGATGAGGACGAGGATGAGGACGAGGAGTAGGAGGATGACGAGGAAGATGAGAAGGAGGAGGAGGAGGCGGAGGCGGTGGAGGAATAGTACGTTGCCGAGGAGGAGGAGGAGACAGGAGGAGAGGTGAGGAATGAGGCGGAGAGGAGGTGGGGAGGTAGGAGGATGAGGGAAGAGGAGGATGCGATGAAGCTGCGGTCTCGGAGGAGGGACGAGGACGAGGATGAGGACGAGGAGGAGGAGGATGAGGAGGATGAGATCGGGAGTGAGGGGGAGGAGGAGGAGGAGGACGATGATGAGGAGGAGGAGTAGGAGGAAGAGGACGAGGAGGAGGAGAACGAGGAGGAGGCCGAAGCGGAGGCGGAGGTCGATGTGGAGGCGGAGACCGATGCGGGGGCGGATGAGGAGGAAGAGGAGGAGGATGAGGAACAAGAGGCGGAGGAGGCGGAGGAGGAGGAGAAGGGGGAGGAGGCGGCGGAGGAGGAGGAGGAGGCGGAGGCGAAGGAGGAGGAGGAGGAGGAAGAGGAAGAGGAGGAGGAGGAGAAGGGAAGAGGAGGAGGAGGAGGATCGGAAGAGGAGGGGAACAGAAAGAAGGAGGAGGAGGCAGGAGAGGAGGAGGAGGAGGAGGGAGGAGGAGGAGGAGGAGGAGGAGGAGGGATTATGTTTTGGATGGCACGGCACTAGACCCGCCATGTCGGGCCTGGCACAGATGCCCCTGCACGAAGTCCGAGCCCGTGAATTCACATTTTTTTTTTTTTTTTAGTCTTATTTGTTTTTTTTTTCTGTGTTCTTTTTTTTTAGTATTTATGTTTTCATCCATCCAGTTTCGCAGCCGCTCGTCTGCCCTTCGGGCACGGTGGGGGCCCACTCCCAGGTGCCAGGGACACGGGCACACTGGGGTTTACGACGGGCGGGCGAGCGGCGGCGGCGGCGGCGAGGGACTCAGAAGGCGGAGACCTAGACTCGCCGCTGGCAGACGACGGGTACATCTCCTCATCGTCGTGGAATAACTTCACTTCACTGTACTCGCCAGCGGGCTGTACCAATGCCGCCGAGGATGAACTTGCTGCAACTATGTGTGGTTGCCCAGTCTGCTGCAATACGGACTCGGCCTCTCCGAAACATTCTTCACGGTCGTGCTGCACATCAGGGTCGTCATAATCCATCACCTGTATCTGCCCTGCGTCCAGGCCAGGTACTGTGTCAACTACACCTGCTGGCTGTACTGGCGACGCAACTTGCTCCACTCGAGAAACTCCACCCCGTGCTTGAGCGACTCCATGTCCTGCAGGCCTTCTCATAACCTGACGTCGTGTACGTGGAGGAGGTGGCTCAGCAATTGGCGGTGGTGGTGGCCGAATATGTTGCTGCGGTACATGTTGAGCAAGAGGTTCCTGATCGTGCATCTGCCTGACTAGCCTGGCTTGTTCTGCTTCCAGGGCCGCCTTCGGCGGGCCTTTATAGCCCGGATATCCGTAAGGGCTTCGCCCCCTGCCGCCGGCCCCTCTCTCGGAGAATGGGCCATGGAAGAGCTAAGTCATGAGGCCTTGGCGCTGTCGTGAAGCAGTATCGAAACTTCATGCGAAGCCGATTCGCAATCAGCAAAACCAACTGATCACAAGAGAGGTTACCACACCTGGCGATTGGTAAGACGTGTATGGTTTACGGGCTTGGTTACCACACCTTGCGATTAAAGGGCCGAGGGAGTTCTCGCAGTTTGGTTTACCACGCCTTGCGATGGATGTGCGTGAGGGGTGGCATCGAATTTCAGAAATGTGGCAAATCCCATGTGTTTTTGGACCCTGACCCCGCGGATCTGCGTGAGGGGTGGCACCGAATTTCAGAAATGTGGCAAATCCCCTGTGTTTTTGGACCCTGACCCCGCGGATCTGCGTGAGGGGTGGCACCGAATTTCAGAAATGTGGCAAATCCCATGTGTTTTTGGACCCTGACCCCGCGGATCTGCGTGAGGGGTGGCACCGAATTTCAGAAATGTGGCAAATCCCATGTGTTTTTGGACCCTGACCCCGCGGATCTGCGTGAGGGGTGGCACCGAATTTCAGAAATGTGGCAAATCCCATGTGTTTTTGGACCCTGACCCCGCGGATCTGCGTGAGGGGTGGCACCGAATTTCAGAAATGTGGCAAATCCCATGTGTTTTTGGACCCTGACCCCGCGGATCTGCGTGAGGGGTGGCACCGAATTTCAGAAATGTGGCAAATCCCATGTGTTTTTGGACCCTGACCCAGCGGATCTGCGTGAGGGTGGCACAGAATTTTAGAAATGTGGCAAATCCGTTGTGTTTTTGGACCCTGACCCCGCGGATCTGCGTGAGGGGTGGCACCGAATTTCAGAAATGTAGCAAATCCCCTGTGTTTTTGGACCCTGACCCCGCGGATCTGCGTGAGGGGTGTCGATTTCGAGCCCCCCCAGCAATTCAGACAACGCGCCCAGGAGGTGCTAAAAATCTGGTTTGGGCCTCCCCCCTCCTCGCGCGGTCAATCAACTAGTTACAGTAACCAGCAAGAAGCAGAACTGTAACACTGGAAACTACAAGCTACAACTGGTACTGGAAACTGCGAACCCGCGCCTCGCAGCCTGGTGGCCCCACAAGGGGGCCGGCGGATCTTCCATCACGCATGCGGCTGAATGCGTCCTGGCCGTTCGTGGTGGTGACCTCCTCGCACTTCTCTCTCAAACCCTTGCCGATCGTAGTGCCATACGCCGCGCATTTCGCACAGAACAAAAGGCCGTACTTCGTCCATTCACTGACGGTGTGAGCCGGATGTAGCCTGCCATTGCCCATAACGCGATCACCCTTGACGTCGACTACCCCGTTGGCGGTGACGAAGGCGGTCCCGCACGGTGTGTCCACGAACTCCTGCAGGGCGTCCGCGGCAACATACTGCCTGCAAGCCGTACAAAACCACTTATTGTTTAGCTTGACCATGTCGTGCTTTGACTTCTCGGCCATGACTTTTGCTTTATCGATCTTTACTTTGAGCTTGGCTGTCGAGGGTCGTTCGGCACACCAGGGATCAGCATCCGCTGAGTCGGCCAGCGCTTGTCGTGCTCGGAGTCGACAATGGGCGCAAATCGCATCCCGTTCGTCCGTACGCGGCAGCCTTTGACATACCCTTTCCCAAGACGACTCTGCTGCCACTGTCGCCAGTACATCCGCGAAGCTATTGCCTACCGCGAAAATCGCGTTGACCACTTCCGCCTCGTCGTCGTCCTGATGGGAGGGTGTCCACTCCACCTCGATGTGCCGTTGCTCGTTCTCCATGATGGCTCGCTTGATGCGTGCCCATATATCTGCATTCTTACCGCGTCCTGGGTCTCGGGCTTTGCCTTTAATCCAAGCGTTGAGCAACGGGTAGTGGTCCGTTACGTAGGCGATATCTCCAATAGTCTCTTCGATCGCGATCGCGAAAGCTGTGAGCTGTGCCCTAGGTACCGTCTGCCGCCGTCCAGGTCGATCTGCCATCGTGCCCGCTGTCATGTTCCACTCCCCATCGATCTTCTTCATGGCTGCTACTCCGATGCCGACCCGTCTGCGCCTGGGATCTGCTCCGTGTACTCCTCCCGATCCGTCTTCGAAAATGTATAGTTTTCTGCTGGGGATTCTGGCTTGCTCGAAGGGACCAAACCTGGCGTAGTCCTGCCGGTCGATGTCGGAGACGATCGGGTGCGTGAGCTCCTTCGGTGGAATACCTGGAACACCTCGCAACCATAGCGCTGAGTTAGCATCAGCTCCTGCCAGTGCTTTCGTCGCAGGGTAGTCTGTCCACTCACATGCCTCGCTCCCTTTGTTACAAGGGCATGTGTAGATACGGTGGATAAGGGTCTCTGGCTCCTGTTTGCACCGGCCGCAGATGTCTCAGCTACGACGACGGGTTTGGAAAAGGTTAGCACAGAGAGGGCCCCCAGGCAAGCACCAGGCGGACATGGTCGACCTGGGCGCCGACGTCAGCGGCATGGGCGAGCGTTCTCAGAAAAAGACATAGAACACGACAGAGGAAAGCTAAGCAGAGTGCGGGCAAGATCTTTCGGCTACGACGCACGGCCACCAGAGTCGCGAAGATCACGCAGGGCCTCTTCTCGACGGGTGCGGCACCTCAAGCTACGTTCGGGCACGAGGTCTGGGGGATCGCACCCAGTCGGATATTGCACCTTCGACGGATGGCTATGCGATCGGCTGCGGGACCAGGCCCAGGGCGATGTTTATCTACTGGAATGGCAGTGTTGTATCATCTCAAAGACCCAGGTATATCTCTACGACGGCAGCTGGTTAGCGAATGGCTCCACCAATGGCTTCTCCACCCAGAACTTCACAAGCGAGTGCGGCAGATCCGGGCACATACGTACCGAACCCTTCTTCAAGCTGGCACTAAAATGTGGCATGAGATTCAGGGACCCGTGGCCGCTTTGCAGGCGGCTCTTATTACGGCAGGGTGGAAGCCAGTTCAATCAGCATTATTGAAGCGACCCACGCCGCAAGGAGACGAATAATGGCGATTACCGTTTATAAACCAGCAGGGCAGATGCGATGTGGACGCGACCGAGTGCACTCAGCTCTTGGAAGATCTCGAGACCGACTTGGACACGGCGAGGTGGGAGCAAGCGGCCACGCACCTACACGGCGAAGATTTGTGCAATGGAGGCGACGTCTGGCACATCGGCAGAGAACAAAAGCGGTGTGCGGACAAGGCTGAATGGCACGATTGGGCTCTCAACAACGTCGTCGTTGCAGGTGGGTAATGGCCAAGAGTTAGACAAATCCAAGCTGGCTGCGAGTGCGGTTCTCATCTGGGGATTTCTGCTTGCTGCCTGTTTAGTAAACTCGTCCTCGAGCTCCGCCATCTGGTGTTCCACTACCTCCTCGGGGCCTTCGGCGCTGCCCACGGCGTCGTCGACGCGCGTCCAAATCCCAGCTGCCTGCGCGCGCTTCTGGGCTGCATCAAGGAGAGGGAACGCGTGCACTTTTGCAAATCTGGTGCCTTGAGCCGATCCTGCTACCATGGATCAGGTTGGGTCGATTCTGGGTGCAATCCAACCAATATGTTTGAGATGCCTCGGCCCCGAGAAAGATTCCACCTCCAATGCCGTGGCAGCCGGGGAAAATTCCAACTGAATGCCAGCATGTATCAACCAACCAAGATCAAGAGAATCGTAGAACTGCTCCATGTCAGCAAAGAGTTCTGCGTGCGCGATCCCCGTGGCTTGTCCTGTCTCGTCCAGGGTCGCACGTAAAAGCGCCGCCCACGACGCCGACGACCCTCTGAGCGCAGTGTCCCAGTGGTCCTCTAGCTGCTGTGTCCGTGGCTCCACTGCGCCTGACCGCGCGCGGGACCAGATCCGTACTGTCATAGGTAGTAACCCCAGAACTCAATCACCTCCTGCTGGTTTGCCTGCGATAGCGCCGATAGTGCCGAGGATCTGTGGGGGCCACGCGAGGTGGAGTTCCGACTCGTGAATGATGTGCAGGTGCTCGAGCTTGCCTTGGTCGGGGGGCCGCTCGATGTTTAGGGGGCCTATGCCGTTGACGCCTCGAGCTTTCTTTACCCCATCCGCATTGTGGCCGCGTTCAAGTCTTGCAAACCGAGCTCGGGGAGTTCTTCTAGCTGAGCTCGTTGACGACATGACTGTAGTGCTGACTTGAGTGCTTCCTGCCTCTGAGGTGTTGCAGTCTATTTGTTCGCCCACGTGCCGCTCTTATGCTGCGTAATCTGTATAGGGTCCGCCACCGTCGTGCCCGATATCGTTTCCTCCAAGCGGGGTGGTGGGGTGTCCTTTGTCCAGCGATGTAATGCCCCTGGTGTCTTCTTCCACATGTCCTGCGCCCAAGCAATGAAGCCCTTGCGCCTATCTGCTAAAGCCCGTCGTGCTGCTTCGCCTGCGAGCTCAGTGGTGAGCTCGATCACGTCCTGACGCTCCTGCTTGACTGGGCTGAAGATGTCGTTCGCGTGCTGCTGCCAATGGTTGGTGATCTCGACCTTCTCATGGTTGCTGAGGCCGTGGACTTGCTGGACTCGTTTTTTTGACAGTCTTGTTTTCTCTCTGCCAACTGTTCGGGGTCCTTCTTATTTTTAACCAGGCCGTTGATCGCAATCACTTGTGTGTGTGGGCAATCGCCCACCATTCTGCCTCTGGATTGTGAAGGTGAGGCCGTCCTGGTGCTGCCGTGCTCTTTTTCCATTTGATGCCAAACCCTGTCGCCCTGCCCCGATAGCCATCTCTTTGATACGATGGTACTTCCGAATGTTCCAATACTGCAAACTCCAATGTAGTGATCCACCTGCCGTAGAGAGTCGCCAGCTGTTGCGCAATCTGAGATCGCTCCCGATAAGTCTGCGGTCGCCATCGTTCATCTCGTATCCATATCTCTGGTGGGGCCTCTGCCGCGGGGGGCCTGCAAGAGGGCGCTGGACAGGGCGCGGGGGCGCGATGCCTCCGGGAGCCCCCGCTGGGGGCAGCGTCCCAGGCCCCGAGACTCGGGGCGGCTCGCTGCTTCAGCCAGTTATCTGTTTGCGCGGCAGGGATATTTGACGGTCGCGCCCCCCGGCCCGGGGGCCCCTGGGACCTGTGGTCCAGCCGGGGTTCGTGGCGACGATTCGGAACGGCGTGAGGCCAAGGTCCTATGTTAGACAGTCCCAATCTGGCGCGCTCCCACGTGTCGCTGGTGATCGCGAACGGAGCAGTCGTAGGAGGAGACGATGTTGAACCGACCGCCTCGCTCGCCTGGGATCTGTCCGGAGCCGCTGGCTCAGGATCTTGACCAAGTAAGTCGAAGCCGTCTCTGAGATCTGGCTCCAAGGCCGCTCGTCCTTGTAAGTAGTTGTCCCTCTGCTTGCTTCTCTTGCTTTCGAGGTCGCGTTGCTTTTCGGCCCTTTGTGTCGTCGGTGACTCTTTGGGGAGATCAAGAGCACGGTGCCACCATCATCTCTGCTTTTACTTGCCACCTGAATCTTCAACCCGCAATGCGTTGCC
>CAUYUJ010010539.1:0-7500 GCA_963575745.1 Prorocentrum cordatum
TTTTTTCCGGTCCCGCACTGAGATGCGCACAAGAAAACGGAGTATGGTGTGTACGGCATCCTGGTGTATACATTGTTGTGTTGTTTCCACGGGGAAACGGGGAAAGCAGTATACACCACACCACCCCGACGTCGTCCCCGACCCTCAAAACTTCCTATGGGATTGAACAGCAGCCCGTCACTGGTAATGTATATGCTCCAGTTTCCGAACATGGCTAGCCAGCATCGAATCGGACCATCGGGTCGAATGGGAGTGTGCATCGGATCGAGCTGCATCGGCACGGAATCGAGATCAGCTCGGATCGGCTGCGCCAGGATGCGCCTGGGCGCCGCGCAAGCATCCGGCCGCATCGGATCGCTGGAGTAGCGGAATCCAATCGGATCTGGCTGGCCAAAATATCGACATCGAATCGGATCGATCGGATCGGAGTGGATCGGAACGACATCGGATCGAACAATCGTGTCGAATAGGAGCGTGCATCGGACCGAGCTGCATCGGCACGGCATCGAAACCGACTCGGATCGGGCAGCACATGTAGGGAGCCCACAAAGGACGTACGCGCCCAGCTATGTACATGAACACGGCCCCTCGATTCGCGAGACCGGCCGCGTTATACGAACATTTGTGCAGTGCGTGCTCTCGAAACCAGCGTGGATTCATGTACATGTACGTCCTTCTTTCGCTCCTGAACATGGAATCGAATCAGATGGATCGGCATCCATATCGAATCGCATCGATCGGCTCGAATTGGGCCCTGCAGGAGCCTTGGTCCTCCGACCTCACGCATCTCCCGCATCGACTCCTCTGCGCCCAGCATCGGATCGCTGGAAGAGCGGCATCGAATCGGCTCCGGCTGGCCGAAAAATATCGATCTCGAATCGCACCGATCGGCTCCAAGTGGGCCCTGAGAGAGCACGTGGCCCTCCGACCTCGCGCATCTCCCGCATCGACTCCTCCGCGCCCGCCATGTCGCCCGCCTTCACCTGCCCGGGGGGGGGGGCGGACGGCACGGCGGCACGCGGCAGCAAGAGAGGGGGCGGGAAGCGAAGGATCGGGTGCTGCTAGACGTGGCCCTGGCCGCCAGCCCCGGGCGTGCCGAGCTCGTTTTCGCGCCACCATGGAGCCCCCTTGGGGCCCCCGAGGGGCCTCGCGAGGGGCGCCCTGGGAGCCAGGCTGGCCTTGGCCAGGCGCACCTGTGTCAAGGGGCACCAGGCCACACAAACAGATAGGCACAAATCCCAGGATTCCCCATCGTTTCTCATATTTCCTGGATGTTCGTTTTCTCCTCACTTCCCATATGTTCCCACATCTTCCTCGGAGTTGATCATCTACTTTGTGTTTTCCCCCTCCTGACTTTGGAAACGCCCTTTCCTCAACCCTGCGGCCACTTTGGCGTCCCACCCGACGCCCCACCTCATCCTCAAGGCACCCCCTACGCCATGCCCGCAGAGGACGACCACTCGGACTACGACGACACGGGCCCAGAGGACGAGAGCAAGCGCGAGGGACGTTGCGAGACCAAGGACCACTGCAGCCAGCGCCGCGTCAAACTCCCGCATCGACCAGGCCCCCAGCAGCGCCAACCAGCTCACGACTCCGCTGTTGCCCTGCTCACGAGCCAAGGCGAACACGGAGGCGAGGAGGCCGAGTGCGGCGAGGCTCCCGGCGATGAGCACGCCCCTCCCGACGAGGACGACACTCCCACCTCCGCCGACGCCTCGCCCGACGCCCCCACCGAAGCCCAATCGGATGCCCCAGCCGTCCCCCATCGGGCGCCCACCCCGACGACGCCCACTCCGACGCCCAGCCTGGCGTCCTGCCCGACGCCTGACCCAACGCACAGCCCGGCGTCGACCTCCACATCGACCGGGGTGCTCTGCGGCCCCGTGGACAACGAACGGCACCAACGCGGCCAGCTCGCTGACCGCCGTGCCGATCCCGTTCTCGTGACGACCGCCGCCCAGGCTTGTCCACCGCGGCTTGGAGTACAGGCGCGGCTAGCACTGCCCCTGGGACCCGTTGGGGGACTTCGACGGCCACCAGCATCGGCACACCGAGCACAATGCCGACTTCACCACCGCCCTCGGTGCCATCCGGCGGAGCGGACAGAGGCATCCCAACGGCGAGCTCGCGCAGCGCGATGCCGTGCTCGACGACTTGTCCGATGCTGCTCACCCGCGACCATTTCGACATCCCCACGCGGACGGTGCGGTTCGCTGACCCTTTCCTGTAGATCACGCTGATCCCCCTCGCGCCCATCCCAACGCATCCCTTTCCAGCCTGACGCCCGTCACGACGTCCCCACCCAACCCAGCGCCCCATCCAACGCTGTCGCCCAATCCAATGACCTGCCCAGGACGCATACCCCGACGCCCAACACGACGCCCTATTTGACGTTCAGCGCAATGGAGACGACGAGTCCGGCTTCTGTCCGCAAATGTCGAGCAGCGCGGCGTCTAGGTAGGACCACTTCAACGATGACCTCCGCGGCGGCACGGAGCAGCAGCGTGAGTTCGGACGAAAGCAGCGCGATCTCAGGCGTAACGGTGCCGAGGAGCCCTGCGTGTCCACGACCTCTTCCACGACGAGCCTCGCAAAAACAAAGCTCAGCAGCGTCAATACAGTAGGGACTCGAGCACAAGAAACCTCCCACCAGAAACCCAACCCTGAGACTCCAGGACGTGCATGAATGATCGGTGTGACCATCGCGAAACCATCGAAACCCAAGAAACCCAGGGCACCCTGGAGGCAAGGAGGGTGTTTCTTGGCATGGGTCTCCACTGTATCGCCGAGATGATGAGCTCGGCTCCCAGCAGCACGACCTCAAGCAGCGCCGCGCCCGCAGCCACCTCGACGCTTGGCCTCACGACGGCAGGGATCGGCAGCGGGAGCACGATCGAGACGAGCAGCGCGAGGCCAAACACCACGACGTCGAACAGGCCTACGTCCACGGCCTCTTCCACGGTGAACCCCAAGACTTAACGGGCGAAGAACGGTATAACATAAACTTGTTCGCTGTCGGGGGCGCCTGTCCCAGGGCGGCTGGAAAGTTTATACCCTTACGCTGGAAAGTTTATACCCTTACGGTGGCACCGTAGGGGTATAAACTTTCCAGCCGCCCTGGGACAGGCGCCCCCGACAGCGAAAAAGTTTATCTTATACCGTTCTTCGCTCGCTGAAAGACAACAGTGAGCAGCGGCAGGAGCCTGGCCGAAACGATCAGCTCGGCGACCAGCGACACTATTCTGAGCAGCGCGACGTCCACGGCCACCTGAGTGGCCAGCTCCGCGACGCCCTACCCAACGACTCCGTATCCCGCGCCCTACCCCACGCCGCGAAGTGGATGACATCCACCCGTTGGGCCCTCGAGGCCCGCGGCCAGTGCTCTTCACCCACACCCTGCCCGACGCCCCGTCCTATCCCTGGCAGGTGCGCTTTGCCGACGACATCCCCGACGACCACGACTCTCACGACCCCACCCACACGTACCTTCCTTTGCCGCCATCTCTGGGCTCTGACGGCCATTTCGACGGCCACATCAGCCACCCCGACGGCCACGACAGCCACCGACGGCCCCTACGGACCCCCGACAACGACGAGAACGCCGCCCCAGCCCCACCAAGCTTGGAGCCCAACGAACTTCCATCTGACGGCACCCGTCCCGACAGCAGCTCGATCTGGTGCGTGCGATTCGCCGACGCGCCACAGACTGCACCACGGCTGGTTTCGATTGCACTGAAGCCCTCGCCCCCCTCCTCCTCCTCCATCCTCCATCCTCCATCCTCCATCCTCCTCCTCCTCCTCCTCCTCCTCCTCCTCCTCCTCCTCCTCCTCCTCCTCCTCCTCCTCCTCCTCCTCCACGGCGAGCCTGGGAGCGGACCCTCGTGGTGAGCTTCCCGATGGCCTGCGCGCGGAGCGCGTCGTCCCCCGAGGAGTCGCCGCACGCCGCCCCTCCCGGAGCGGGGGCGAAGGCGGCCTCGCAGCCGCGCTCCTCGAGGGCGGCGCCCGCCTTCTTCTTGCGCGGCTTCGGGGGGGCGTCGCCGCGGAGCCGGGAGACCTATGTTCGGGGTCTCGGGCTCCCCTCCTCCTCCTCCTCCTCCTCCTCCTCCTCCTCCTCCTCCTCCTCCTCCTCCTCCTCCATTCTTTGTCCATATATATATGTATATATTAAAACTTCTCCCTGTCGCACCCCGAGGCAAGTTGTTAGGGCGGGCCTGGCGTTTAGCCTGAGACTTCCTCACAATGTATGACCCTGAAGCTCAAACATTTGCAACAGTTTCACAGGTGGAGCGCGGGTGGTTTTCAAAATGTGGCTCTCACCTTAGCGCGGCGCACATTCGTTCAAAAATGCAAGAGCTTCACGGATTGAGGGCGGGTCGTTTTCAAAATGTGGTTCTCGCCTGAGCGCGGCGCACATTCGTTGCCAAAAGTTACCTAGAGCTTCACGGATTGAGGGCGGGTCGTTTTCAAAATATAGCTCTCGCCTTAGCGCGGCGCACATTCGTTGAAAAAATGCAAGAGTCTCACGGTTTGAGGGCCGGTGGTTGTCAAAATGTGGATCTTGCGTTAGCGCGGCACACATTCGTTTTAAACATTTGCAAAAGTTTCACGCATTGCGGGCGGTTCCTTTTCAAAATCTGGTTCGCGCCTTAGCGCTGCGCACATTCGTTCACCAAATTCTCAAGAGTTCCACGGATTCCCATCATCAACGTACCAGAAATGGTGCTTTGGGAGGATTCCGGATTATGCGGGTGCAACAGTTACGTTGATTCTCTGGGCTGAAGTCCTGGGAATGGCGTTCTGGCACAATTCAGGATCCTCGAGACGCAACGGTCAGGTTGATCCGTGGCGTTGGAACCCCGAGAACAATGTTTGGGGTTGCTTCAGGGTCTTCAAACGAATGTTTTCCAACGAGGCACTTCCATCAATGGAAGTGAACCGTTGTAGGGGCCTATGAAGAGTGAGCTTGGAGGGAGGATTTACTCCAACATCGTTGGTGACTCTTGCGTTTACACTGGTCCTCCTCCTCCTCCCCCTCCTCCTCCTCCCCCTCCTCCTCCTCCTCCTCCTCCTCCTTCTCATCCTCCTCCTCCTCCTCCACCTCCTCCTCCCCCTCATCCTCCATCCCTGCTGCTTGTGGACAACTCCTCCCTGCCACATCCCCTTGACGTGTCGGTCGGACAGGCCAGGCGTTTCGCGTGAGACCTCCTCACCGCTTACGACCCTGAAGCTGGAAACTTCCGACAGTCTTAAAACGGAGGGCGGGCCGTTTTCAAAATGTGGCTATCGCCTTAGCGCCGAGCGCATCCGTCGCACAAGTTTCAGCAGCTTCAAAGAGGGAGGGCGGGAGTTTTCAGAATGTGGCTCTCGCCGTAGCGCCGAGCACACTCGTCGCAAAAGCTTGCAGCGGCTTCAAGGAGGATGAGGGGCTCATGTTCAAAGTGTAGCTCTCTCCTTAGCGCCGCCCACATTCGTCTTCAGAGTTTGCCATTGCCTGAAGATTAAGTCACAGGAAGGGTGTTCTGGCACGATGGAGGAATGTCAGGGCGCCGCAGCCACGCTGATTCGCAGCAATGAAATCTCACGAATTGTGCTCTGGCACGTTTTCCGATTGTCAGGACGAAACAGCCGCGTTGACTCGCGGCGAGAAAGTCGTCCCAAGGAGCGGCGTTCAGCACGATTGATTCACACACGGTTGTCCTCAAATGTGACACTACCTGCAATGAAAATAAGCTGTTGTAGAGACCTGTGAAGAGGGAACTTGAAGGGAAGGTGCATTGCAGCATCGTTGGTGCGTCTTGGGTGGTTTACGCTGGTCCTCCTCCTCGTCGTCCTCCTCCTCCTCGTCCTCCTCCTCCTTCCCCCTTCTCTCTCCCTCTTTCCCGCTGCTTTCCCCCCCCTCCTCCCTCCTTCGCGAAGACGGGCCGCGCGGTGACCTCGGAATCCCCAACGACCTCACCGCACGGTCCGTCACCGCCGGATGTTTTGGGAACCCTGGAGGCCCCAGTCGCCCGAAACGTCCTCGGAGAACGACCCGAGTCCCAAAACAGTGCGGTCACCCCGAATCCTCACTGGCGCGCCACACGGTGTGGTCAGCGCACCGTTTGTGCGCCCCCGACTCTGGGTGGAGGCCTCCCAAATTCGACGGAGCAGATGGAGCTGGAGAATCGTGCCGCATCGGCGCATCGCCGATGCATCAACGATGCGTCGGCAACGGCGGGCTCCAGAGGCTCCAGATCGCGCCGCGTCGCCGATGCAACGAGGATGCGGCACGATCCTCCGACCCCATCTGCTCCAGCGCCGTGCGGGAGGCCTGCGTTGAAGGCTTCTGGGGGGGGCGGCTTCTGGAGGGCTGTCGTCGCTGCAGCCATGGCCGCGCCACGAAAGCTTGCCACGATCGGGTGCGGGCGTCGGGTTCAGCAAGAGTACGCCCCCAAGAGAGCGCAGCCACTCGCTGCTTCTACCCCGTCGCTTGTCGTCGCTGCAGCCATGGCCGCGCCACGAGAAGCAAGCCACGATCGGGTGCGTGCGTCGGACTCAGCAAGAGTACGCCACCAAGAGAGCGCAGCCACTCGCTGCTTTTACCCCGTCGTTCTTCCAAGAACACAAGACGCCATTGTGTGTCATCGCTTGCCCAAGGGACGCGGGCATCGGGCCGCTTACGCTGGGACGAAACGCGTAGGGCCAGGAGGCCCCCCGGGGAGGTGCCCGGGAACAGGTTACGAGAGGAGGTTGGTCGGGAGTGGGGTGAAGGGAGTGGCCATCAAAGGGAAAGAGGGCACCCCGCCCCCAGAGAGACCGGAGGCCTCCTGGATGGGGTCCGAGTAGACGGGGCTGGAGGATCGCGGCGCATCGCCAGTGCACCGCCGATGCATCGGCGATGCATCGGTGGTGCATCGCCGACGTCGGCGACGCATCGGCGACGCATCGGCGTGGAGAAAATTGGGCTCCGCATCGAGCCGCATCGCAGATGCACCAGCGAGGCGGCGCGATCCTCCGACCCCCTCGGCTCCGACCACATCCAGGAGGCCTAGACCTATGCTGGAAATATCCGACAGTCTTAAAACGGAGGAAGGGCCGTTTTCAAAATGTGGCTATCGCCTTAGCGCCGAGCGCATTCGTCGCACAAGTTTCAACAGCTTCACGGAGGGAGGGCGGGAGTTTTCAGAATGTGGCTCTCGCCGTAGCGCCGAGCACACTCGTCGCAAAAGCTTGCAGCGGCTTCAAGGAAGGAAGGAAGGAAGGAAGGAAGGAAGGAGGCCTAGACCCATGCAGCACGCAACCATCCGCCGGCGCAGAACCACGTGCCCACAGGCGCGCGTCCAGCCGCACCGGGTGCGAAGGGCTCACCCGCCTTGGGCGCAGCACGCCTCCAGGCCGTCGAACCGAGGAGCCTTCATTATCATGCTGGCAAGCGCACGGGAGGAGGAGGAGGAGGAGGAGGAGGAGGAGGAGGAGGAGGAGGAGGAGGAGGAGGAGGAGGGGGACCAGCGCAAACCC
>CAUYUJ010010539.1:10000-15000 GCA_963575745.1 Prorocentrum cordatum
GAAATCGGCGCTGCCCCATCGATTACCAGACGCCAGCGCACGCCAGTGCACCTTGAAGACGGAAGCTCGAGGGCACACGAAGCTCCCGCGATTTGCGACCGCAGCCGAGGACCACGAGATGCACGATGAGCAGGGCCACGACCAGCCACGTCTCCTCGAGCGCCGCGGCCACCTTCTGGCCCGCGTCCCCGCCCGAGGCGGAGAGGCAGGCCGCCGTCAGCAGGGCGGAGACGAGGAGGCCGAGCAGGGCGCAGCGGGCCACGGGTCCCGACACGAAGGACGCGACGCGGCACGCGCTCATGGTGGGCACCACCGCTGCGCGGCGCGCCGGGGGGGGGGAAGCAGAGCCGCGTGTTGCTAGAAGTGCCCCTGGCCCGAGGTGCCGACGGCAGGATCTCCAGGGAGGCCCCCACAGCCTCCAGAGCACAGTGCGACAGGACCATTGGGATTAGGTCGAGTGTGTCCTCCTACAGGCAGATGTTGAACGAGAGTCAAACAAACATGAACAATCAAAGCATGTTCAAAGAATGGTCGAAGAATCGTCCCCAGACTAGTTGTTTAACGATGTTTGGATTTTCCTCCTGTAGAGGGACACGCCCGACTTCAGTACAGTGCGACAGGACCATAAGGATGCGCGGCAACGATGAGCAGCCATCGGACGCCCGCACTGCAGCCGAAGGTGGAAGCGCACGGCCCATGGCTAGACAAGGGCCAGGATGGTCCGAGAGGCTAGAACGAAACCGTCCTTACCCTTGGAAAGCTGCTCATCTTTATGGTGCGGGTTGAGGAGGAGGAGGAGGAAGGAAGTAGGAGGAAGGAGGAGGAGGCGGAGGAGGAAGGGAGGAGGAGGAAGGAGGGGAGGAGGAGGAGGAGGAGGAGGAGGAGGGAGGAGGAGGAGGATGAGGAGGAGGAGAGAGCAGGAGGAGGAAGAGGAGGAGGAGGAGAAGGATGATGAAAGCGTCCTTACCCTTGGAAAGCTGCTCATCCTTTGCGGTGCGGGTGGACAGCACCTCTGGCGAGATCTAAAAGGCCCCCAAGGAGGCCGCCCCGGGCCAGGGGCACCTCTGGCAGAACCCCCCGGCAGCAGAGGGGGGGGGGGGGGCGGGCCTTCCAAGGCTGGGCACTGCCTATAAGACGGGGGACGGTAAGCGGCGGGGTGAACATGGGTGCCCCTCCTCCTCCTCCTCTCCTCTCCTCCTCCTCCTCCTCCTCCTCCTCCTCCTCCTCCCCCTCCTCCTCCTCCTCCGCCTTCTCCTCCTCCTCCGCCTCCTCCTCCTCCTTTTCGTGCACCTTCGGGGTCCCAGGGGGCCGCCCCGTGGGGGGCCCCTTTCCTGCAGCTCTCGATGCCCCCCTCCGCTTACCGCACCCCACGTCGCGAGAAGCCTTAACGCAAGATGCTCAGTCAGAGGAGCCGTTTGGGCCTCCTCCGAGGACGCAGACAGCTCGAGGCCCGAAGGCTTCTGAGAAGCCCCGCCGCCTTGGAGAAGGCCCTCCCCCCCTCTCTGGGGAAACCAAGAGGTAATTACCGAAACCGCTCCTCCCAGGACCTCTCCCGGGGAGCGTTCTGATCAGGATTTCGAGGCGAATCCAGCAGTGCCGACGAGGGCCTCCCAGGAGGCCGAAAAATGGGAAAACGGGGGAAAGGCTAGCGGTATCGGTACCGTGTCCTCCGCTGCCTCTGACTGTCCCCCCGGAGCGCGCCGCCGAATAGTGTGGCGTGACAAAGAAATGGAATATAAGCCGTTGGACGGGGGATGGGTTTCCCTCCGAACTTAAGACAGGATGCTTCGAGCCAGAGCTGCGGATCGAAAGGGGAAGTGCTTGGCTTCGTCGACATCTCCGGACGCTAGTGCAGAGAGCCAACATTTGTCGCGAAGTGGCCGTCATCTTCCGAGTGCAGTCGTCCTCCGTCATTCCCCGAAGAGAGGGGCAACTCTCATCAAGGACTGGTGGTACAGTAGAGTAAGGTAGAGCAGAGGAAGTGATGATGCAGGGCGACGACGGGGGCAGACTGTATGATGGAGGGCGAGCAGTAGGGCGCCAGTTTTGATGGATGACTGCACATCTGCATGCAAACGCACAGGCATGCGCACCCGTCGACACATGAACCTCCATCTGGTGCCATGTACTATACTCTAGATGTGTGGAGCTGTACTAAGGCGGACCCCCAAGAGCTGCCAGAACGACGACGGCCTATGCTTGGCAAACCTCACGGGGCCAAGGTAACTCCCCGGCCCAGCAGGCAAGAGGCGTGCCAAATTCCCCGGTGACAGGTTTCGAGTGTTCTAGCTCGCGCGCGCGTGGCGATCCCTAGGGTTCCCAGCATGAGAAGTACCCTGGGCGGTCCGCGGGCAAGTCCTGGGTGGTCGGTGTCACCCGGAATTCCCAGGGACGGTCTTCAGGGCCCCCAAACAGCGCCCCAGGAGCGTCCCGAGGGACCCGACGGGAGCTCCAGGAGGTCATTCGAGTCGGGATCCATGGGTTGCAGGTTCCACAATGGCTTCAATACACCCCCGGAAATGCTTCAAAGTAGCCTCAAAGAACCAAGAGGCCAAATTTGTCGTGGATGCTGCTCGGGTTTTTGAAAGATGCTGGCGCTGCCGCTCCCCAGCCTTCCGACCGCCCACGACGGTGAATTCAGCTCCAAGACTGCCACAGTTCGGGCCAAAGGGGCCCCCAGGACGGCCACGAGACAGCCCAAGCGGGCCCCAAGACGGCCCCAAAGAGGCCGCCCCGAGAAGCCTCCAAACCCCCCACGAGGGTCCGAGGAGGGGGAGAACCCGAACTGAAATGTCAAACCCTTTCCCGACTGCTGGCCCCCCAGACCGCCAGGAGGCCCCCAAGAGGACAAGAGACCTCCAAGAGGCCCCACGAAGCCCCTGAGATACCCCCAAGAGACTCCAAGAGACCCCGCCCCAGAATGCCTCCAAAAGTGCTCCCGCCAGGAAAGTGCCAGCGATGGTACATGACTATGTCCTCCAATACAGCCTCCAAGACGCCCTCAGGAGCGTCTTCGGAAAGCTCCCCAAGAGACCCCAGAGATCCCCAGGACCCCACGGCTGACCCCCAAGAACCGCTAGAGCGACGACAGCCTATGCTTGGCAAACCTAACGGGCAAGGGTACATAATGCGATCTGCGTGTGACCGCGCTTCACTGGACGCCTCACAAGGGATCCGGAGAGTGGCGACAGTTGCACGTTAGTATCACCCAGAGGGGTGTTGGTGATAACTACTTGGATCGACTCGGGACAGCACTTCGCTGAACCACCCAAGGACGCAGTAAAAGTGTTTGTCGCGGGACTCACGGGTGCGCAGGAGGTTGGCGGCAGCTGCGCGCTGCGCAGCGCCAAGCGAGGGTTCGGACAACTGCTCGGGGCTGCCTAGGGGCGGTGCAGGGGTGGATCCCCCAAGCCGTGGCCGTGGCGGAACCCGTACCCGCAGTCCGGCCTGGGAAGGGAGGGGGGCGGCAGACCCGAGGACAGGGGAACTCACCTGTACTTCCAGGGGGGGGCGGGGGTCTGGCTATCAGGACCAGAGGCTGCACTGGAATGGGTAAACCGACAACATCCCACCAACAAGAAAGTCATGCCGTGCAAGACAGCTCCCGAGCAGCACAGCGCATGGCGACAACACACAACCGGCGGCCTCGGTGGGCCAACGTGTTACAGGTCGCCAAAAATCATGCCCTTGGCTGACACACACACACACACACACAAGTGAGTCACGATCCGAATGATTGACTGCGCACTGCCAGCTGCAGCTCATGATCGACTCGTGCAGCAGATTGCTGTGCAACCTCTTGCCCACGAAGAGTAAAACGATGGCGGAGAGTAATCCGCCCCCGTGCCCCGCTGGCACCTGGAGACACAGAAGCATGCCAAGGCGGGGCACTTTGGATCCTGACAAGGCGCCGCCCTCCCTCTGCCTGCGGACCGCTGCATGCCTCGCCCCTCCCTGTCCGCGGCCACCTCCCTCGCGGCCGCGCGAGGATGGTGCACTCCCCGCGTGGCCGCGGATACCGAATCCCGCTTTCCACGCGTGCCCGCTTGAGGATGGTGCACATCCCGCACGGCAGCTGACGCCCGAAGGCTCCGTCCATGCGCGCCCGCCCGGGGGTGCCGCACTTCCCGCAGGGCGGCTGATGCATGAGCCCCCCGCCCTCCACGCGTGCCCGCTCGAGGACGGTGCACTTCCCGCATGGCAGCTCCTGCCTGGGCCCTCATTCCATGCGCCCCCGCTCGAGGATAGCGCACTTCCCGCATGGCTGCTACCGCCTAGACCCTCATCCCACGTGCACCCGCTCGAGGATTGTGCACGTCCCGCATTCCCAGGCGCTGCTCCCAAGCGCTCCAGGGCCTCCTAGGCCACGATCCCCCATTGAAAAACTATGGATATGCGTCCCGAGGTTCCAGGACGGCCCGTGTAGACAAACAAGGACGCCTAGATGGCGCCTCGAAAATGGCTTAGGATGGCTCCAATGCGGCCGAATAGTGTTTCACGGCGGCCCAAGATGCCTCCAAGAGGGCCGAAAAAGGGCCACGAGAGGACCTTCAACAGGGTCCCAAGAAGCCAAAATCATTGAAGCCAAAATCACTGATTCCCCCAGAAAGGTGTTTGAATGAGTTGTGCGTTCTCGCCGTTTCGGGCTGCCGTCAGCTCAAGCGGGACCGTGGCCCAAGAGGCATCCAAAACGGCCCCACGACAGCTCGAGAGGACCTCCCGTGGGACCCAAGACAGCTCGGCTTGAGAAGGACCTTGGACGGCCAAAGACTGCGCCACGATGGCCCCCAGACACCCACCATGAGGCCACGATGGGCCCAAGACGGCCCAAGAGAACCTCAAGCAGGCGTAAGGGCCCCCCAATGAAACCCCAAGACTGCCTCACAGGAGAACAGACAGCCCAAAGACGGCCCAAACGAGTTTCAGCATCATTATGATCATCCTCTTCCTCCTCCCCCTCCTCCTCCTTCTCCTCCTCCTCCTCCGCCTCCGCCTCCGCC
>CAUYUJ010010539.1:17500-27872 GCA_963575745.1 Prorocentrum cordatum
CAGCGGGGACGGCGGCGAACACGACGACGAGGTCTTCAGAGAATATCTGTTCAAGAGAATGTTCTGGATGGGGTACGTGATAGCTCCGAGTCGTGCGAGCTGGCAGGTGATTTCAAGGGGGTCCGAGATCTTCGGAGCTCTTCGGCTTTCTTGAACTTCTGAAGGATGAACAGAAGAAGGGAAGGGAGGGAAGAGGGAAGGAAGAGAGGGAGGGAAGGGGAGCGGGCGAGAAAGAAGATGAAGAAGGACAGGACTGGGGAGGAGGGCAGGGAGCGCTGGGATAGACATACACGTGTATTTCTAGATATGTAGAGGCTTATACATACATACATATATAGATATGCACACACATGGCTGTGCAAATATACATAGAAATAATCAGACAAACGATGTGTGATTTACACCCCGCGTGCGTACACACATCCATGCATGCATGGCTACATGCTCATACGGAGGGAGACGTTGGGAGGGAGGCGAAGGGAGAGCCAGGGAGAGCCAGGGCGAGCTAGGGAAACGGCGGGCGGGGGGAAGCCGAAAGGTACCCACACCGCTGCTCCCCGGACCCCTCCCGGGCTGCGTCATGAGTCCTGACCAGGACTTCGAAGCAAATCCAGCGGTGGCGACGAGGGCCTCCCAGGAGGCCCAAGCAGGGGAGAACGGCCGAAGGGCAGAGGCATGGGGCCCCCTTTTCTCCTCTCGTGGGCGAGCGCGGGATCCTCGAGCCCTCGTCGCCGCCACTTGTTGCAGCCGCCGCGGCAACCGTCACTCGTCAGTCGTCAGTCGTCAGTCGTCAGTCGTCAGCCGTCAGCCGTCAGTCGCCGCCGTCGTCGTCGTCTTCGTCGTCGTCGCCGTCGTCGTCGTCGCCGCCGCCGCCGCCGCCGCCCGCCGCCGCCGCCGCCCGCCGCCGCCCGCCTCGGCGGGCGCGCAGCGCGCGGGCGGCCCGCGCCCGCCGGGGCCGCCGAAGGGCCCGGCGGCGGCCAGCGCCGCGAGCGCGGAGCGCCTGCGGCGCGCGGCGGCCTCCCGGGGGGGGGGCTGCGCGCGCCCAGATGGGGGCCGCGGCGGCGGCGGCGGCGACGGCGACGACGACGGCGACGACGACGACGACGACGACGACGACGACGACGACGACGACGACGACGACGACGACGACGACGACGACGGGGACGACGACGACGACGACGGCGGCGGCGGCGACGGCGACGACGACGGAGGACGGACGACGGACGACGGACGACTGACCACAAGAAACGGCCAGAGCGGGGGCGCCATCCGAGGGCGAGGGCGTCGTGCTCGTCCCTGCCGCGCTCGCCGCCCTGCTCGCCCTCGCCCTCCTCGCCCACGCCCTCCCGGCCCTTCGCCCGCCCTCGCCCTCGCCCCCCCCGGACGAGGGGCGGGGGGGCGAGGACGAGGAAAGCGAGGGGGATGCAAGGGTGTCCTTGGAAAGCTGCCAATCCTTACCATGCGGGCTGGCTGTAAGAAACACTACCCCCCAGTTCGGCGGTGGCGGAGGGAGGGCGGCGGGGGGGGGAACGGGTTGGCGGGGTGACGGGGTGGCTGGGCTGGATGGCTGAGGGGGTGGGTAGCGGGGCGGCTGGTTGGGGTGGGTGGCCGACGGTTTGCCTAGGTGGCTGGTTGGGCCGGCTGGCTGGTTGGATTTGCTGGGTTGGCAGGTTGAGCGGGTTAAGACAATTTGTTTCGACTAATACTACGACCCGCAGTAGTAGAATTTTTAATGTGTTATAGAAAGTGGAAAACGAAAGAACAAAAAAAAAAAAAAAAAAAAAAAAAAAAAAAAAAAAAAAAAAAAAAAAAAAAAAAACACGCCTGTGGTATTCATGTAAGAACGCTGTTGTAGAATTCTGGTGTTCTCGCAGTCGCATTCGGTCTTCTGCATCCGCTTGAACTCCTCGGTCTCCGTCTGCTGATTAGCACGGCACAGGGCCCGCAGTTCATGCAAAATGTCTTTGGGGATGCGGTCGCGATGGTCCGAGAAACGTTTAGCCAACTTGTTTTCGGCCCGTTCTTGTTCGGACGTTCCTTTATTTCGCTTCGGTATCCGGCCGAACTGCTTCACATGCTCGACGAGCGTTTGCAGAGGACCGCTCAATGCAGCACGCTGAGGAGCAGCGCTGTTCCCTGCCGCAGGCTGAGGAGCACCGCTGTTCAATGCAGCAGGGTCAGGAGCATCGCCGCCAGACCGAGAACGATCAGCATGTCCTGGCATTAAGGTGCGCAGTAGGCGCTGCGCAGTTCCTTTGAAAGGAAATCTTCGAAAGCATGGCAATAGCCAAAGAGGCTACGGGGACGATGATGATGATGATGATGATGAAGACGATGAGTCTTGGAAGTCTGGGAAGTGGAAGAACACGAAGTGGCGTACAGCTGGCTCCGGGCATTCAAAATGTAGCCCGGGAATGGAGTTCTGGGAAATGGAAGAACACGAAATGGCCTACAGTTGGCTCCGGGCATTCAAAATGTGGCCCGCGAGTGGTGTTCTGGGAAGTCCAAAAACACGAAATGGCCTACCGTTGGCTCCGGGCATCCAAAATGTGGCCCGGGAGTGGAGTTCTGGGAAGTCCAAAAGCACGAAGTGGCCTACAGCTGGCTCCGGGCATCCAGAATGTGGCCCGGGAATGGAGTTTTGGGAAGTCGAAGAGCACGAAGTGGCCTACAGTTGGCTCCGGGCATTCAAAATTAGCCCGGGAATGGAATTCTGGGAAGTCGAAGAGCACGAAGTGCGCGACTGTTTGCTTAAAACAAGCCCGGCCCTCGCCTGTCTGGCTCCCGCCCAGACCCCCCGAGGGAGTCATCAGATGCTCTCTTTTGACCCCAATTAGAAACCTATCAGTCTTCGCTGTTAAGTAAGTACCCCAATGCGACCCTACCTAGAACTTGGAGCCCCTCGGAAAGCAGCATCAGTTGTTATGCTATGCTATGCTATGCTAAGCTAAGCTATGATATACCATGTTATGCTGCGCTACGCTATGTTATGATATGTTATGCTGCGTTATGGCATGCTATGATATGCAACGATATGCTAAGCTATGGTCTGGCGTGTTGCGATGTGATGTGCTAAGCTATGTGATACTACGCTATGCGATGCTAAGCTGCATTGTGTTATGCTATGACATGCTATGATATGTTATGCTATGTTATGCTATGCTATGGTATGATATGCTGCGATCTGCTATGATATGATATGATTGATTATGGTATGTTATGCTGTGCTATGCTAATGCAGCGCTGCGCTATGCTAAGCTAAGCTAAGCTAAACGAGCCCTCTAGGCAGAGCCTAGGTAGGGAATTACACCCATGCGAATGCTATGCTGCGCAGTGCTATGCTGTGTTGTGCTGCGCTATGCTATGCTATGCTGTGATGTGTTGCGCTCTGCTATGCTATGTTGGGCAATGTTATGATATGTTATGCTGCGCTATGCTATGCTACGCGATGCTATGATATGCTGTGTTATGATATGCTAAAGCTCAGCGAAGCTAAAGTGAAGGTAAGCTAAGCCAAGATAAACCTGAGCTAAGACGAAGCTAAGCTAAGCTAATATGAAATAAGCTAAGCTAGGACGAGATAAGCAACGCTAAGCTAAGGGGATGTAACTGGGGGAACCGCGGGGCGGATACTGGGGGAACCGCCCGGGGCGGGTTCCACTGCCCGGCCCCTTAAGCTAACAGAGTAAGAACCCTTCTACGCAAAGCCGAGGTAAGGAATAACATTGAATTGTATATCATATTCCTCCTCCCCCATCCACCTCCTCCTCTCTCCCCTTCCTCCTCGTCCTCTTCCCCCTCCCCCTCCTCCCCCCGTCCCACCTCCCCTCATCCCCTCCCTCGTCCTCTCCACGTTCCCTCCTCCCCTCCCCCCTCCCCCACCCCCGACCACACACACACACACACACACACACACACAGAATATGGTGTTCACGCCCCCTCCCCCGTTCCTCCCCACTCATCCCCCTCCCCCCACGGATTCTCTCCGCCCTTCCATCCGGGGAGGGCCTCCAGCGCCGCGGCCTCGCGCTCCTCGCACTCCTGCGCCTGGGCGCCGCCGTCGTCACCGCCCTCGCTGCCATCGCCGCGGCCGCCGCCGCCGCCGCCGGCGGGGGGGGCATCCGGCCACCTGCTCGGCGCGGAGTCCGTCCGATGGGAGCTGGGCGGGCGGAAGGAAAAACAGAAGTCAGGAAAACGGGAGGGCAGAAAAGTCATGTCTGCATGCATGCACCCGCCGCCGTGCCCCCATGGCGCATGGAGGCGTGGAGGATGCCAAAAGCTGCCCGGTAGGGCTTCTGAACCTGCTGAAGGACCCCCCCCCTCGCATCGATGTTCCGCGTGCACCAGGGCCCCTCCCAAGGCCACGATCCCTTATCAAAAACAAAGGTACGCGCGCCTAGGGTTAGGTCGGGCATGTCTTCACACAGGCGGATTTACGACGAAGCATAAAAAAATATTCACTATCCCGGCAAAGCAACCTAACAGCGATGTGTAGAAGCATTGTCCGTGGTATTCATGTAAGAGCGCTGTTGTAGAATTCTGGTGTTCTCGCAGTCGCATTCGGTCTTCTGCATCCGCTTGAGCTCCTCGGTCTCCGTCCGCTGATCAGCACAGCCCAGGGCCCGCAGTTCATGCAAAATGTCTTTGGGGATGCGGTCGCGATGGTCCGAGAAACGTTTGGCCAACTTGTTTTCGGCCCGTTCTTGCTCGGACGTTCCTCTATTTCGCTTCGGTATCCGGCCGAACTGCTTCACATGCTCGACGAGCGTTTGCAGAGGACCGCTCAATGCAGCACGCTGAGGAGCAGCGCTGTTCCCTGCCGCAGGCTGAGGAGCACCGCTGTTCAATGCAGCAGGGCCAGGAGCACCGCCGCCAGACCGAGAACTATCAGCATGTCCTGGCATTAAGGTGCGCAGTAGGCGCTGCGCAGTTCCTTTGAAAGCAAATGTTCGAAAGCAGGGCTGTAGCCAAAAAGGCCACGTGGACGATGATGATGATGAACATGATGAGTCTTGGAAGTCTGGGAAGTGGAAGAGCACGAAGTGGCGTACAGTTGGCTCCGGGCATTCAAAATGTGGCCCGGGAGTTGAGTTCTGGGAAGTCCAAGAGCACGAAGTGGCCTACCGTTGGCTCCGGGCATTCAAAATGTGGCCCGGGAGTTGTGTTCTGGGAATTCCAAGAGCACGAAGTGGCCTACAGTTGGCTCCGGGCATCCAAATGTGGCCCGGGAGTGGAGTTCTGGGAAATCGAAGAACACGAAATGGCCTACAGTTGGCTCCGGGCATCCAAAATGTGGCCTGGGAATGGAGTTCTGGGAAGTCGATGAGCACGAAGTGGCCTACAGTTGGCTCCGGGCATTCAAAATGTTGCCCGGGAATGTCTGGGAGGTCGAAGAGCACGAAGTGTGTGACTGTTTGTTTAAAACGAGCCCGGCCCTCGCCTGTCCGGCTCCCGCCCAGACCAGACCCCCTCTGGGGAGTCATCAGATGCTCTCTTTTGACCCCATTAAAACCGATCAGCCTTCGCTGTTAAGTAAAATTATGCCGGCAAAGCAACCTAACAGCGATGTGTAGAAGCATAGCTGGAAGCATTGCCTGTGGCATTCATGTAAAAGTGCTGTTGTCGAATTCTGGTGTTCTCGCAGTCGCATTCGGATTCGCAGCGGCAGTCGCAGTGGCAACATCAGCGGCAGTCGCAGTGGCACTGCCAGTAGTTGCAGTAGCAATAGCTACACTAGCAGCAGCAACAGCAGCAGCAGGAGCAGTAATAGTAACAGTCGTAGTAGCAGTAGAAATAGTAGTGATGGTAGTAGTGGTAATAGTGAAGTAGTAGTTGTAGTGTGTGGAGTGAACGAGTGGGAGTGATGGGAGCAGTGGTAGTAGCAGTAGAATCACTGCTTTCGATGACGGTATCTCCACATGAGATCTTTGTATAAATGCATCGAGGTCTAAACAAGACACTGCTATCAACGGATGTGATTCCTAACGAGACACTGCTATCAACGGGTACGACACACTTGCATCAATGAGTGCGGCTCCAAAACAGTCACTCCCATGAATGAATGGATTTAATGTGATGCCGTAGTGGTGGTAGTAGTAGTAGTAGTGGTAGTTGTAGTAGTAGTAGTAGTAGTAGTAGTAGTAGTAGTAGTAGTAGTAGTAGTAGTAGTAGTAGTAGTAGTAGTAGTAGTAGTAGTAGTAGCAGTAGTAGTAGTAGTAGTAGTAATAGTAGTAGTAGTAGTAGTAGTAGTAGTAGTAGTAGGAGTAGTAGTAGTAGTAGTAGTAGTAGTATGGGCACGGACCCGTAAGACCTTAGTCTCCACCTGGGTGCTCGGCGAAGCCATTGATGATGATGATGTGATGATTGAGGAAGAAGATGGGGTGATGACCGCGCTACTTGGATTTGTTCTGTCCGTGTTTCTCGGCCTCCAACCAAATATTGGAAGACATCTCGCAAACGGAAGAGGAGCGCACTGCGCTCGTTATGATGATGATGATGATGATGATGATGATGATGATGATGATGATGATGATGATGATGATGATGATGATGATGAGTCTTGGAATCTGGGAACTGGAAGAGCACGAAAAGGCGTACAGTTGGCTCCGGGCAATCAAAATGTGGCCCGGGAGTGGAGTTCTGGGAAGTCCAAGAGCACGAAGTGGCCTACAGTTGGCTCCGGGCATTCAAAAATGTAGCCCGGGAGTGGAGTTCTGGGAAGTCCAAGAGCACGAAGTGGCCTACAGTTGGCTCCGGGCAATCAAAATGTGGCCCGGGAGTGGAGTTCGGGGAAGTCGAAGAGCACGAAGTGGCCTACAGTTGGCTCCGGGCATCCAAAATGTGGCCCGGGAATGGAGTTCTGGGAAGTCCAAGAGCACGAAGTGGCCTACAGTTGGCTCCGGGCATTCAAAATGTGGCCCGGGAATGGAGTTCTGGGAGGTCGAATAGCACGAAGTGTGCGACTGTTTGCTTAAAACGAGCCCGGCCCTGAGCCCGGCCCTCGCTGTCCGGATGCCGCCCAGACCTCCCTTCTGAGTCATCAGATGCTCTCTTTTGACACCACTAGAGACCTATCAGTCTTCGCTGTTAGGTAAATATGTGCAAACATGATAAAACAAGTCGTCCCCAGACTATTTCTGAATACTCCTCCTGTAAAGGGACATGTCGGACTTAACCCCAGGACCCCGTGTCACAACACAAGGTGCGCGTGTCCGGGGCCACGATCAGCGAAAAGAGCACACACAGACAGGCACATGCTCCTGAAGCCACGGCCCCTCGCAGGAGACCTGCACCCGCGCCCCCGAGCGTCCAAAACAGCCGAGGCAGGCAACTGTTGGGCGCGAATGAAGGGGGGAACGTAAATGGAAGGGGCGAGAAAGGTGCCCTTTTCAGGCCCTACAGGCCCCTTTGGGGGCCCGAAAGGGCCACCTCGAGGGGCCCTGAAGGGCTCCTTTTCGGCAGCCCTCGCTGCCCCCCCATTTATCTCGGCGGCGAGCGAGGGGGGGGCGGAAGAGAGCAGGGCAGCCCTTCTCAGAAGGCTCGGAAGCCCCCTGGCCTTCTGAGAAGCTTTCTGAGCCTCACCCCTGGAGACGTCGAAGACTTCTCCGGAGGCCCGAGGGCTTCTGTGAGAAGCCCCGCCGCCTTCTGGGAGGGCCTTCTCCTTCTCACCTCCCCCCTCGCCCGCCGCCCATTCTCGCCCCCCCCTTACTGATGGGCATGTTTTCCACCGCCACCACCATGAGTTGGAGGGGGGCAGGAGGAGGACGAGGAGGAGGAGGAGGAGGACGAGGACGAGGAGGAGGAGGAGGACGAGGAGGAGGGGGAGGAGGAGGAGGAGGAGGAGGAGGAGGGAGGAGGAGGATCCCCTCCCCCTCCAACTTGCGGTGGTGGTGGTGGTGGTGGTGGTGGTGGTGGTGGTGGTGGTGGTGGTGGTGGTGGTGGAAAGCAGGCCCCCCCCTTGCGCGTCCTCCGAGACCATGGGCTCCAAGGCGGCCCGGGATCCGGGGAGCCGCCCTCCCGCCGCCCCGCTCCCGGCGGCCCCGCGGCCCCTCGCGAGGGGGGCCCGCGGCCGCAGAGCCAACACAGGGGTGGGACAGCTCCCTCGGGATGCTTGCGGGGGCCCGGGGACACACCGAACAGGCAGACGCGGGCCCCGGCTCTCCCCCAGCCTTCCACGTGCTCTGGAAGCCCGTCCTCCCCCCACGCTTCCCGCCGTTCCCCCCCCCTTGTGATCCCGAGGAGTCGACGCTGACCTGCGTGTCTGTGCGTCTGCGTGTCCCCCTCGGGATTCTGAGAGGTCGGTCGTGCTCGGCCCTGCGGCGGAGGGCAGCGCATCGGCTGGCCAACCCCAGGCCGCGGGCGGAGGACCGCAGGCCCTGCCAGCGCCGCGCTGCGAGCAACACACACACACACACACACGCACATCGCCGGCCCGTCCAGCTCTTGTGGTGACAGTCAGCGCGTAGAAGAAAGAGGCGCACGACAAGGATACACCTTTCGAGCGGCGCGCGGCCAACGAAAGTGGCCAAGGCTGGGCCAGAGGAGGAGGATGCAAGGGCACTCCAGCTCTCACGATAGTGGGGTGGGGTCAACAAATGTTTGACGGTCCGTCTTCTCCCCCCCCCCCGGAGAGCGGTGCCACCGCACCGAAATCCAGACCCTCCGAAATCGTTGCACGACAGGTCGAAGTAGACCCCCCCAGAGAAACAACCTTTGTCCAAACACCTCCACCAGCAGCTTGTCGACGAGCCTGAGCTCGAACCCCCAGAACTTAGAAACCCTTACCATTGTCATGAGATCCTGGGTAACCTTGCAAACCGTCCTCCCTAATATACGCGCTACTTTACGCCACGGGCACGAGCGAGTCGAGCTGGTGCAGGCGCTGTCGGGCTGCGGGCTGAGAACGCCAGGTCACAAATGGAGGAGGAGTCAGCGGAGTAGGAGGAGAGGAGGAGTTGGAGGAGGAGGGAGGAAGAGAAGGGGGAGGGGGGGGCTTTGGAGGATGAGGAGGAGGTAGGAGCAGGAGGAGAAGGAGGAGGAGGAGGAGCAGAGGAGGGAGGAGGAGGAGGAGAAGGAGGAGTAGGAGGAGGAGGAGGTGGAGGAGGAGAAGTAGGAGGACGGATCAGGAGGAGGGAAGAGTAGGAGTTGGAGTTAGAGTATGAGTATGAGTAGGAGTAGGAGGAGTAGGAGCGAGGAGGAGCAGGAGAAATGGAGACCGTCCAATGAGACGATCCACGGAGCTGCCTCCCGGGGTTCCTCCCGTGGCCAGTGTTTCGAGCTGCGCCTAGCCGTGGCCACGAGGGATGCCCCGGAGGCCCAGCAAGGCTGGAGCCTCGATCCTGGAAGCTCAAGACGTCGACGAGAGGTGGCACGAAAGAAGCGGGGCCCAGAAATAGACACCACCACCACCACCACCACCACCACCACCACCCCTTTTACCCCTCCCTCTCCCAGGAGAGAGGAGGGGAAAGAAGAGGGCGGAGGAGGGAGGGGGAAATGGAGGTGGCGGTGGTGCATCTTCCTGGGGCCCGCATGAGGAAGAAGCGGGTCCTGAAGGAGACGGGCCCTGGACCCCTGGGCATTCCTCGGGGAGCAGCTCCTTTCCCTGGCAGTTGCGTGACGGGCCCGTGGCCCGAGAAGGCCCCCGTGAGCGCGAAGCGAGGGCCAACAGAAACCGACCACGGCGGATGGACAACGACCGAGGAAACGAGGCCCGAAACAACGAGGGTACAACAAAGCCAAGCGTCAAGTGCAAGCGGCAAGCAAGCTGGCAAGCAAGGCAGCTGTGCTGCCGCGGGGGGGGGGCTTCCTGTGAAGGTGGGGGGCTTCTGGAGAGGGCTGGGGCCATTTCAGATGATGCCTCTCGGCTCGCTTCTCGAGGCCGCGAAGTCTTCTAAGAAGGGCCCTGCCCTCGGAGAGACCACCCCGCCTTCTTAGAAGGCCGCCCCTCCTCGCGCCAACCTCCTGCGAGCGCCGCCAAGCCTGGCCCGCGAGGCGGCTCCCAGATCTGCGCCCACGGGGGAAAAGGGCGGCTCCGCATGGCGCTCCCCGCCGCGGGGCAGCCCGAGGGTCTCGGAGGGGAGTGGCCGCCCCCCGCTGCCGCTGACCCCCGTTGCGCGCTGCCCAGAGACTCCCTCCCCCTGAGGGGCAACGAGAAGGGTGGACCGGCTCAGGGGGGAAACGTCAGCCTGGAATCGGCGACACATCGCAGATAGCTCGGCGATCCCCGACAGCCAACCCGCACGCCGCTCCTGGACGGGGGCGGCCATGAGACCACAAACTGCGATCACTGAGCGATTGGAGGCCGCCTCCCTCCTCCTCCTCCTCCTCCTCCTCCTCCTCCTCCTCCTCCTCCTCCTCCTCCTCCTCCCCT
>CAUYUJ010010540.1:0-2500 GCA_963575745.1 Prorocentrum cordatum
TGATGATGATGATGATGATGATAATGATGACGATGACGATGACGATGACGATGATGTGATGATGATGATGCTGATGATGATGATGATGACGATGATGATGATGGTGATGATGATGATGATGATGATGATGATGATGATGATGATGATGATGATGATGATGATGATGATGATGATGATGATGATGATGATGATGATGAGATGATGATGATGATGATGATGATGATGATGATGATGATGATGATGATGATGATGATGATGATGATGATGATGATGATGATGATGATGATGATGATGATGGTGGTGGTGGTGGTGGTGATGATGACGACGTGATGGTGATGATGGTGGTGATGATGATGATGGTGATGGTGATGATGATGCGGAGGAGGAAGCAAAGAGGAGCAGAGGAGAGGGAGGAGGACCATATATCCTGCGCGGAGGGTGTGCAGAGAAAACAAGAACCCCACTTAGGATGTGGGGAATTATGATAATAATTTAATTTTTTATTTTATAACTCATTCATATATTTATATATATATATATATATATATTTCCCTTCAGTCGCGGCCCCGTCGGCATGCCGGCGGGCGCCGCTGGTCCCATTGATCTTGTTTGCGCCACGAGCGATATTCGAACGAGGCGGTCGTCGCCGACTGGACAGATGCGCCGGCGGTCGCCCGCGGATAGGGCGTGAGCTCGGCGCGTTCGTTACCGTGCTCGCGTGCTCGGATGCAGCCAAGCATCCGGAGATGTCGGGGCGGCGCTGCACGTGCGATGTCCGCGCAGCTGACACAGCGAATGCCCCCGACTTTTCTCCGGTTTAAAGCATTCTGGAGCGTTCGTTAAACCATCCAAGAGGAGTGGCGAGACCAGTTTTGCAAGTCTATTCGTCGGAGGTTCTGGGAACAAGGGAACATCGCAAGCCGGCGCATGCAGTTGGGTCGTGCACCACCGCTCTGTATCGCCAGCAAGTCGTGTTCAACGGGCGATGTCGAGGGTTGCTCAGGGCTCCTTTTTGGTTCGCTCTTGTTGCGTATGCATGGTGGACAAGGACGGCGCAATTCCGGAATCTATGGGTCAGCGGGCCAGGGCAGTAAGGTAGGTCCTCGTGGAGAATTGGTGCGCGTGCTCTGACGAGGACGACGTTCTGCTTGACGAGTTGTAGCAGATTTCCGCGAGCGTGCATGTGCTGACCGAGCTCGCGTAGGGGGCGTTGGCGTGTTTCAGGAAGGAACGCTTCGTTGATCAGCGTGGAGTGTCTAGGGATGCCATCCGGATTTTCTTCCGCGCGGGGGCTGGTGCGCGGGCCGCGCTCGTAGAGCTTCCTGGGCGAGCGCTCGGCGATGACGGCGCTCCAGAGTGCGCGGGCGCGTCCCGGCGAATGCAGTTGGGGCCATTTGTGAGCCGCAGGACACCGCCACGCCGCAGCCCCTGTTCTGAAACTCCTGCGCGCGAGCGTCGCGTTCGTCGTGGTTCCCCGCGTGGGCGATGCGGCTCCTTTTTGGCCTCGTCCACCTGAGCGACGGCGTGCATGACTCGCGGCCCATGTATATCATCCGCGGCCTTCACTGGTCGTGGAGTAATGAGGGCCGGATTGCGGCAGCGCCGCGGGGGTCGCGCAAGGCGATGTCGATGCTCTCTTCGCGTGCATGTCGCTTGGGGCGCTGGGGGCGTGAGTGATTGAATGGGGTGTCCCTGGTAAAGTCGCTGCAGCTGCCATCGAGATCCGCGCCGCGCCGGTCCTGGAGCTGGCCGGCGGCGAGGGCATAGTTGCGCTTGCGGCCCGCTGGGTGGGGCTGATCGTGTGGGGGGTCGTTCTGAACCTCCGTTGAGCAGACGCCCTGTCGACGGCGTGGCAACGCAGAGTCACCGCGCGTGGAAAGAAATTGGTCTTCACGTGGTTAGCGATTGTCCGGCCTGTGCTGGTTTGTTTTGACAGTTTGTTCAGCGTGGGCGCCGCGCCCAGCGCGGCCGCGGCAATCCGTTAGGGCTTTGAGCTTCACCTGCAACGCCGCTGGGAGGTCTGTGTTGTTAGCGGCGACAATATGGGGGTCCTAGTCCTGCCATCAGGCACTGACGTGAATCCAGATGTCGTCGTTTCTGGAAGGAAGCCGCGTTCAGCCATGACGTGTCTCGGGGCGCAGGTCAGCAGCTCCAGCTCCATGCAGCGCGATTCCGGAGACGAAAGAGTACGTTGCAGGAAGCCCGCGGGGTGTTGACTTTAGTGGCTGCCAAACTCTGGCTGATGGGCTTGGAAATCGTTGGAGTTTTCCGGCGCAGAGCTCCACGATGGCCGTGGTCGGCGTCCCGGGCAGAAGTTTTGTGCGAGACGCAATCCGCCGTGCAGCATGGCCCATGCTGTCGCGGGGGTTGTAAAGGGCGCCGATCCCGCGCGAGCCAAGGGCTGAATTTGGGCAGCGCGCGCGCAGAGGGGCGCGCATCCTCGCGAATCGCCGCGGCGCCTGGGGCGAAATCAGGGCCTGGCGATATTTCGGCTGGGGGC
>CAUYUJ010010540.1:5000-12500 GCA_963575745.1 Prorocentrum cordatum
GAGCGTGTCGTGGTTCACGTCGGGCAGCTTGTGTTCGGTAGCAAAGCCATGGGAATCTTGTAGGCCCTCGCAATTCCGTTTGATAAGTGCTTTCGCGCCGACCAGCGCTCGGTAGTTGATCGATGGGGTATCGTCGAGATGCGTCGATTTGCGTCGCCTTCGCGTCATATTACCGTTGTTTCGCGTCGACTAGCGTCGATTCGTGTCGGTTCGCAAGAGCGAACAAGAGAGTGCGGGATACTCCCATGAGGTGCCACAGGGCTCGAGTTAGTTAAACGATGTTTGGCGATTTCATGGGTTCGTTTTGATTCAGTTTCGCCGCAAAGGCAAAATGATGACAGAAAAACGATGGAAAAAAGAGTTGCCACAGAAGCTTTGGCGTAGAGGACCCTGGGCTCTGCGCGAGGGCATGCGACGTGCGTCGCCCCGATGCCCCGATGTGCCATGAAGGCGCAGTGGCGCCTGGACGGGATGCTTCGGCGAAGGTTGTGCGGTCGATAGGAGACAGTCTTCTTGTTCTCGTTCCTTGTGAGCGGGCCCTCCTCCAATTTTTTGGCTCGTCTCGCTTAACCTCGCCATCGCGCTCAGAGCTCGTAGTTTGTCTTTCTCAGCCTTGGTTCGGGCTTGTGCGCGCCGAGGGGTGGTCCGGTGCCTGCTTGGCTGGATGGTGCCGTCGGCAGAGGGTGGCCAGGCTTCTGATTCGCGACGATAGTTTCCCCCGGACGGGGCTCGATAGCTATTTCCCCCCTATGCGGGTGAGACGCTCGGGTGAAGGATGCGGTTCGGTTTGTGATCGTTGGTTTGCTTTGCTAGTGTTGTTTGTTGTTTTGTAGTCTTCGCGTTTTTTTTTTCCGGATTTCCTGATGGCTCGAACTCTTGGTCGTCGTCCCTCCAGATCTATCTCGGGTCGGTCGTTGCTTGTGCAGAGGTTCGGAGGCAGCCGCTTCCAAATACGTACGCTTCGCAGTTTCTTGCGGCGAGAGGAGCTGCCACCATCCGATTACCGTTGACGGAGGAACACGGTTGGTTTTCTCCTAAAGCACGCTTGTCTTAGAAAGTTTTGGTTGTCCGGAAGAATTTCGCGACAAGGTGAAGCCGATCGCATCCAACCGATCGCCTTAACCTCACAAACCCGACCAGTGCTACAGGGGCCCAGGTGTTGATCTTGGGGATTGCTCACGTATGATGCGGCTATGCGTTCCAGACGTGCGCTTGGTTTTTTTTGTGCGCGATGGTATGCGCGTTGAATTGCCACGCGGCCAGGTCCATTGCGTCGCTCTGATTCTTGATCCTTCGGCTGCGGCAAGACCTAGTATGAGCAGGCTGAGATTTTGGGATGTCTTGGCAGCGCAGACATTTAGTCGAACAGGATGTGAGGAAGACCCTTGTGGCCGAGGGTGGATCCGCGCTTTGCCCCCGAAAGATTCAAAGGCAGCTCTCGATCGTGCACGTGCCCGTCTGTGAGTGTCTGAGCGTGCACCCCGTGGGTCGACCTTGTTCTTCCCTCCTTGCCGCGGCTTTCCGTTCCAAAGGTTTTCCTGTATCCCATGGTGGAGTTGGTCGTGTGATGTCCAGGGAAAAGCTCGCGGTCTGGCACAGTTATTCCTCGTGCAGCAGTGTGAGAGGCAATTTTCTCACAGTCCAGCTACGTGGTTTGGCCGCATCGTTTTGTGACTTGCGTTTGCCTGCTCACGCTGCTCACTTCTACTGCGACGGAGCTCCTCGTTCTTCTTGCTGCTCTTTCCACGGGCTGCGTGTGCCTGTGCTGCCGTTAGCCACGATGCGCTCGCAGCGGGGACTAGAGAAGGCAGGTTTTTGCTCAAGAAGTGCGCAGCCCAATCGTAAGGTCTGTGCGGCAGCGCAAGAAGAAGCTCCGGCGTACACGCAGCGCTTCGGACGAGCAGCCCGAGATTGTTATTTTTCCGGCTCCTGCCGAGGAGCTTTGTTTTTTTGCCTTTTCTCTTCTGCAACATATCCTTGACGCTTCGCGTATCCCAACCACCTGCGGCCGTAGCCCGCCCGCGACCGCCCGCCGCTGGCGCTTCCGCCTGCGGCTAAAAAAAAAAAGTATCCCAACCATCCCGCCCGACCTCTTCGACGCCTCCTGCGCTTTCGATTGCGGCCGCGACAAAAAGTATCCCAACCATCCCATCCAGCAGCGATGCTGGGTGAGCTGCATTCATCAGGGAAACGTGGGGGCTTGCGCCGGAACAAATAGTGGGGGCAGCCGTCAAACCGAAGATCTGGATTTGCCTAAGAAGGCCCAGGAGCCAAGCATAACTGCCTTCGCGGGTCTTTCGACAAGGTGGTCTCTTGGCAGCTTACTCGGGCCATCTTGGGGCCCTGTTCAAGCCATTTAGGATGCATTTGGGGGCCCTGTTGGGGCCCTCTTGGGGCTTTCTTGGGGGCCCTGCAAACCCTCTTAGGACCATTCTGGAGGACATACCATAGATCAAATAATGTTTTTTTTTTAAATTCGGATTGCCCTTCTTGAGTTCCAGAGGTTGTCTCTTGGGGCGCTCTTCGGGCCGTCTTGGAGCCCTCTTGGGCCCCTTTGGGGCTCTTTTGGGCCATCTTGAAGCCACCTTGAGGTCTCGGAAGGCCATCTAAAGCGAAACGGCGAGAAGGCCAAACTCATGTGTTTTCTTTTGTTCTGGGAATGATTCTGGCCTCTCGTGAGCATCCTTGGGAAGCTCTGTTGCCACTCGGGGCTTTCCACGGGGGGCCTCTTGGGGCCTCCTGGAGGCACAGCAGTGGTGGCCATCTTGAGCCTTCCTGGGGTATCTTGAGCCACCTGGGAGGCCCGCGAGGCCGCCCTCGCCTGCCGGCACTACCCCCCATGGTCGCGCGCTTCATGGCGTGAAAGATCGGGGGTTCGTAGGGAGGGGCTTCTCCCAAGGTGGGGTTAGTGAACGAACCCAGCTGGGCGCTCACATTTCCTTTCCAGCAGCCGTTTAGAGCGAGTCTTTCCCCAACCCCACCTCTGCCCCTACCCCACCTTGACGTCCCCCCGAAAAGAGGGCCGCCACGCCTGCGACAAGGCGCGGCGTCTGCCAGGCGCCCGGTCGTGTGGGGGGGTTCCTGCAGTGGGCGGTGAACCATCCCAGTGACTGACGCGCGGGCCGCTCTTTTCGCGAGCGACGCGTTGGACCCGAGCGTGTACTGGTCCCCGGTTGCGCGTGCTCCCTGGGGGTCAGGGCCCGTGTGAATGGTTTAGACTTGTTGTACCTCGCAGCAGCCCGCCGTCCGCGTTTTCTGATTGTTCCGAGCCCTCCTGCGTGTATCGGGTCCTGGTGTCGAATTCGCAGTGAAGCGCGTCTCGCTCCTCCTCCTCCTCCTCCTCCTCCTCCTCCTCCTCCTCCTCCTCCTCCTCCTCCTCCCCCTCATCCTCATCCTCATCCTCATCCTCGTCGTCAACATCACCCTCATCGTCGTCATCATCATCACCATCATCATCACAACCACTATGTCCTCCTCATCATCATCACAATAATCATCATCATCATCTTCATCATCATATCTAGGATTCCTAGATGGGGTCGGAGTAGATGGGGTCGGAAGATCGTGCCGCGTCGCCGATGCATCGGCGATGCGGCTCGATGCAGAGCCCGATTTGCTTCACGCCGACGTCGCCGATGCATCGCCAGCGTCGCTGGTGCATCGCCGACGCATCGCCGATACATCGGCGATGCATTGGCGATGCGGCGCGATTCTTCGACCCCATCTACGTGGACCCCATCTAGGAGGCCTCCATCATAGTCAACGTATAGCAATCATCACTAACGACATCATCGTTAGCATCATATCTACCATCACCATCATCAGCACCATCATTACCATCATCAGCACCAACATCATCATCATCATCATCATCATCATCATCATCATCATCATCATCATCATCATCATCATCATCATCCTCATCCTCATCCTCATCATCACCATCATCACCACCATCACCATCGTCATCATCATCGTCGTCATAATCATCTTAATCACCATCCTCCTCCTCCTCATCATCATCATCATCACAATAAGCATCATCATCATCGTCATCATCATCTTCATTATCATCGTCATTAGTTTTACCACCAACAGCAGCACTACCATCATCATCAGCAGTAGAGACATCACCAGCACCACCAGCACCACCATCATCATCATCATCATCATCATCATCATCATCATCATCATCATCATCATCATCATCATCATCATCATCATCATCATCATCATCATCATCATCATCATCACTACCACCATCATCACCATCACCATCAATATGATGACCATCATCTTCATCATCACCACCATCATCATCATCATCAGCAGCAGCAGCAGTAGCAGCTGCATCATCATCACCACCTTCATACTCGTTACCATCACCATTATCATCATCGTTAACCCACCGCCCTCACACGTTTCGTTGCCCCCAGGGAGATGCAGCCACGGCCTCTCTGGCTCCGTCCACATGCCGTCTCGGGTCCACTTCGGCACACCCCTTACACAGTTCGCTGCCCCAGAGGGAGCTCCACCGAAGGCTCCAGTGGCTCCGTCAGCATGCCGTGTCAGGCTCATTTCGGCACATCTCTCACACGTTGAGCTGCGCTTCACCAATGGCCCCAGTGGCTCCGTCCGCGTGCCGTCTCGGGTCCACTTCGGTACACCCCTCACACGCTTCGTGGCCCCATAGTGGGCTCCACCGAAGACCCCAGCGGTTGCGTCCACATGCCGTCTCGGGTCTATTTCGGCACGCCCCTCGCGCGCTTCGTCGCCCCATCCAGCTGCTGCGTTCGCATACCGTCTCCTGTCCATTTCGGCACTCCCCTCATACGCCTCGTGGCCCCACAATGGTCGTCCACCGAAGGCCTCAATGGCTCCGTCCGCATGCTGCTCGGGTTCCACTTCGGCAGGCCCCCCTGTGCCTCAAGATGCCTTTAGCATTCGTTGACGCAGTTGTCCTTTCGGACCTGCAAATGCTTCCACCTGTCCGGTTCGGAGCTGCAACTCCCCCAGTATATTCACGTACATTGAGCGTTCCTGCTAAGATTCACCACGGCTTTGTTGGGTTCAGGGTATTTTCCTACATCCTAAGTGTGGTTCTTTGCAGTCCCCCGCGCAGGAAACCAGTCCTCACCCCCCTCTTCTGCTTACCTCGTTTCACACACACCATCACCATCACACCCCCATTACCATCACAATCACCATCCCGTCATGGACATTATCGTCATCATCATCATGATCATCATCAACATCATCATTATCATCATCATCACCACCATCATCATCATCGTCATCGTCATCGTCATCATCATCGTCATCGTCATCGTCATCATCATCGTCATCATCATCATTATCATCATCATCATCATCATCATCATCATCATCATCATCATCATCATCATCATCATCATCATCATCATCATCATCATCATCATCATCATCATCACCATCATTCCCGTGATCAGCATCACCAGTTTTATTATGATTGCACACACTCATTACGCATTCCCGCACCCACACACTCCTCTCGAGGAAGCCTCGAGCGGGCGCCTCGTCTGTGAATGAACTTCGAGAATGTCTCAGGCGGGAGCCCCCTCCCTATGGGGCCCGCAGTTCATGTTGGTAATCCGAGCGGGTCATCGGCGTAGCACCCCGAGAGGGAAAATCGTGAAGACGTCTCGAGCGGAAGCCTCGTCTGTGAGTGACTCGCGAGGACGTCTCGAGCGGGAGTCCTCTCCCTGCGGGGTCCCCGCCTCGTGTTGGCAGTCCGAGCGAGTCGTGGGCGTGGTGTGGCAGGCGTAGCACTTGAGCACCACGAGGACCGTTGTGACGTCTCGAGCGAGAGCTTCATGTTGGGGTAAATCGCGAGGAAGTCTCGAGCGGGAGCCCTTTCCCCATGGGGTCTCCGCCTCATGTTGGTAATCCGAGCCGATCGTCGGCCTGCTGTAGCAGGCGCAGCACTTGAGCACCCCAAGGGGGGGAAATCGTGGGGACTTCTCGAGTGGGAGCTTCGTCTGTGAGCGAATCGAGAGGAGGTCTCGAGCGACAGCCCTCCCCCCACCTATACGACCACTCTTCGGGTGGTAAGGAGATTGGTGGGCGGGGGGAGAGAACAAACTGACGACAACTGCGATGGCTGTGATGATGACGATGGTGACGATGCTGCGCCGCGATGTGATCCCACTATCGATCCCACTCGATCGATCTCACCACGGGACACCGACGGGACACCGACTGGACACCAACGGGACACCGATGGGACACCGAGGGGACATCGAGGGGACACCGGGGGGACAACAGTAAGACATCGACGGGACAGCGACGGTTCAGCGACGGGACAGCCACGGAACACCAACGGGACACCGACGGGACACCGACGGGATACGGACAGGACACCGACGGGACACCATGGCGGGACAACCCGGCGGCCACCGCCCGCCCACCGCAAGGGAGAGGCGGACAGCGACGGGACACCACGGCGGGACAACCCGGCCATCGTCCGCCCACCTGGTAGGGAGGTGGGGCGGCCAACGGCTCTTGACCTGCCCTGGCCACGGCGAAGTCATTCATCTAGCCCGCCCACGCAGCTTGGCCTCGCCCGCACGCGCGACACGAACCCGAAACCGAAACCGATTTCTCGGTGGGGGGCTTTCCGTCCCACTTCGATTTCACCCCCCAACCTTCGATGGGATCCCTGCCTTATGTTTATAATCCGAGCGGGCCATTGGCCTACTGTAGCAGGCGTAGCACTGGAGCACCCCAAGGGGGCATCTCGTGGGAACGTCTCGAGCGGGAACCTCATTTGTCAGTTACTCGCGAGGAAGTCTCAGGCGGGAGCCCCCTCCCTACGGGGTCTCCACCTCAAGTTAGTAATCCGAGCGGCTCATTCGCTTATTCTGGGAGGCATGGCAATTGAGCGCCCCAAGGGGGAAACTCGTGTGGAAGTCTCGAGCGGGAGCGAATCTCGAGGAAGTCTCGAGCGGGAGCCCTCCCCTATGGGGTCCCCGCCCCATGCAGGCGTAACACTCGAGCGCCCCAAGGGGGGACTTCGTGCGGACGTCTCGAGCGGAAGCCTCGTCTGTGTGTGAATCGCGAGGAAGTCTCGAGCGGGAGCCCCCTCCCTATGGGGTCTCCGCCTCATGCTGGTAGTCCGAGCCGGTCATCGGCCTGCTGTAGCAGGCGTAGCCTTTGAGCACCCCAATGGGGGGACTCCGTGGGGACTTCTCGAGCGGATGCCTCGTCTGCGTGTGAAACGCGAGGAAGTCTCGATCGGGAGCCCTCTCCCCACTGGGTCTCCGCCTCATGCTGGTCTTCCGAGCGGGTCATTTGCTTACTGTAGCAAACATATCCTTTGAGCACCCTAGGGGGCAAATCGTGGGGATGTCTTGAGCTGGGGCCTCGTCTGTGAGTGAATTGCGGGAACCACCTTTCCATGCGGCTTGGAGATCATGTTAGTACTCCGAGTGGGTCACTGGCTTGTTGTGGCAGGCATAGCAC
>CAUYUJ010010540.1:17500-27870 GCA_963575745.1 Prorocentrum cordatum
TGCTGTAGCGCGAGGTAAAGAAAAGGTAGAAAAGGAACGGCAGCACGCGGCAGCAGGCCGGCCTGGGAAAGCACGAGCAAGCCTACCGCCCCAGGGGCCCACCAGTAGACCACAAGACTCCGCGAGCGAGAGGAATGAGATAGGGAGTGTCGGGGCCGGCTGCGCCAGAGGGTCGCGGCTGCTAGTGTGGGGCTGCCGACGCTTTCCCAACAGCGACCCCACGTTTCACCCTGCGTGTCCTTGTCTCCGAGGCGCGTTCGGCCCCCTTGCGCGCGGGCCGACAGGATGTGCAGAGGGAGCGTTACGCCCAGGACAGACACGCCCAGCGTGTGGCGCTGACGCCAGTGGCCAACATCGACGACGCTCCTGGCGCCAGGACCCACTCTCGCGCCTGCGCTGTGAAGACAGTCGCCGCGCGCCGAGAGCGCCCACATTCCGTTGGGCCGCCGCGGGCGCATTTACGCGGAACTGTCGCCCTCGAGGGCGGAAGGGGAGGCTGCAGATCTGCTCTAAAACGTGCGCCAGCGACCGCCTGCGTCGGCAACCTTGTGCGCTGGGGGCTTTGTGCGGCAGGTGGCGGGGCCCCGAGGCATTTCTAGAGGAGCGCCTTTGAGCGCGTAGTGCCAGTGGCTTGTGCTGGTCACTGCTCGAGCCTGGGGTCTGGAGAACAAGCCAGAGATCTCTTTTGCATCAGTTTTTGCCCTTCAAGATTAGTTGGGGGTTGTGGTTTTGCGTCGGCGCAGTGTGCGCGAGTCCCGCGTCGGCGCGAGGTGTGCTCACATTCCGCCAGGTCTGTGCACCGTGTGGCGCTGTGCTCGGTCAGTGCGGCTCTCGCGTTTGGTACTTTGCAGTGGCGGTGTGCCCTGGCGAGTGCCTCTCGCCAGCCCAGGGTGGCCTCTGCAGAGGCTGTCGGGCTCACCCCTTCTGCTCCGACCCTATGCCGTGCGGGCATTCGCACTGAGTCCGCCCTTCTGGGGCGCCAGGCGCCTGTCAGCCCAGACGCCTCGGGAGCAGGCGGCCAAAGCTGCGAAGCCATGTCGCGCAAGGGGGAAAAAACGAGCAGACCAACACCAGGCGGAGTTTCTCGAGAAGGAGATCTGCAGCAGGACGCTGGTGTGGTTCTTACGTAGGACCGAGCGCCGTGCTCGCCGCATTGGCCGCCCGCCGCCGGGGGTCCTAGACCACTAGGTCCTGCCGCGACAGGGCCGTGCAGCCTACAAAAAGTTATCTTCATGCGGCGCGCTGTGTGTCTGCGTTCTGGGTGCCCACCAGGCGGGGCTGGGCTGCAAGGGGGCCTGTAGTGTTGGAGGGGGGCTCCAGGGCAGCCCCGCCGATTCTCGTAGGGCAAGCTGTGCGCGGCATGAGGCGCGGAGCTTCCTGTGGACTGCCACGGGAGCCAACGCTTCCTCCCCGTTGGACCCTGGCCTTGCCACGCCACGAGCAGACGAAGGAAAACAACCTGCCAAAACTGGAGCGACAGCAAGGAGGGGCAGCCGCCTCTGCCACGCCTTTTTCGCCCCGAACGTCATCAAAAAGAAAACGCCCGGACCCCCCGCGCGCAGGAAGAGGGGGGAGGGGAGGATCGGCCGCCTCTCCCACGCCTTTGTTGTTGTTGTTGTTGTTGTTGTTGTTGTTGTTGTTGTTGTTGTTGTTGTTGTTGTTGTTGTTGTTGTTGTTGAATATTATTACTTCTAAAGAATAATTATTGTTGGGCCCCCTGGTGCACGACCCCCCTCCAAAACCTAGGCCGCAGCCTCATTTCCTTCATTTTCTAGCGAAAGCTTCAGAAAAGTGGATTGTGTCCGGATCCGGTTGTTTTGTTGTAATCCGTTTTCCCTTGCAAAAAACACTATAAAATGAAAATTCTTGTTCTTACTTGATCAAATTGCAAGAATCCCTTGCAAAAAATAAAGTAAAGTGGACATTCGTGCGCGCAAGACGAAATCCACCAAACCTTAGGTTTCGTAACGATTTTAACATAAAAACATCAAAAACCCAATGGTTTTTTAAGAAAAAATTGTCAAAATGTCCTTCCGCGCGCGCTGTCCGAATCCCACAAAACCAATGGTTTTTCAACATTTATGTTACATGAGCTCGCGCGAGCTACTTTTCTTGTTCTAACATAATCAAATTTCAATAATCCCTTGCAAAAAATAAGGTAAAGTGGACATTCGCGCGCGCAAGACGAAATCCTTCCAGAACCTTACCTTAGGTTTTCGTCAGCGATTTTCAACATAAAAACATCAAAAACCAAATGGTTTTTCAAAAAAATGTCCAACTTTCATCCCGCGCGCGCTGTCTACACCCACAAAACCAATGGTTTTTCAACATTTATGTTACATGAGCTCGCGCGAGCTACTTTTTCTTGTTCTAACATAATCAAATTTCAATACTCCCTTGCAAAAAAAAGTAAAGTGGACATTCGCGCGCGCAAGACCAACAAAAAACAAGACGATCTCAGGAACTTGCCCCAAAAATGTGACCAACTCCGCTCTCTCTGTCTCTCTCTCTGTCTGCTCTCTGTCTCTCTCTCTGTCTGTCTGTGTCATGTATTGTATGTCACAATTGCAGGATGCTGGGCACACGCGCGCCCCGAATAAGTGACCAAGTTCTGTGGGTGTGTACCCCACGCCAGTGTAGTAGCCACGGTCGTCCGCACGCCACGAAGTGAAGTGTCCCAACGTCATAGGGCGGGAAGCTGGGTTTGGGTGGTCGCGAAGAGTCGTTTGGATATTTGGTAGAGCTTGAACTGCCCCCCCACGAAGTGGGGGTATTGTCTCGCGTCGCATGAAAACCCTGGCACTGGTGAGAACACTGAGCGTTCGGGTAAAATGATTGTTGTTGTTGTTGTTGTTGTTGTTGTTGTTCCTGGTGTTGTTGTTGTTGTTGTTGTTGAACACTATTACTTCTAAAGAATTATTATTGTTGGACCCCCTGGTGCACGCCCCCCGCCCAAAACCTAGGCCGCAGCTACATTTTCATCATTTTTCTGCGAAAGCTTCAGAAAAGTGGATTACCCCCGGATCCGGTTTTTTGTTGACGCTCGTTTTCCCTTGCAAAAAACAATAGAAAATGAAAATTCTTGTTCTTAGTTGATCAAATTTCAAGAATCACTTGCAAAAAATAAGGTAAAGTGGACATTCGCGCTCGCAAGACGAAATCCTTCCAAAACCTTAGGTTTCGTAGCGATTTTAACATAAAAACATCAAAAACCCAATGGTTTTTTAAGAACAAATTGTCAAAATGTCCTTCCGCGCGCTCTTGCGGATTCATAGGAAACACACCACTTTTTAAACATTTCTGTCAAAAGGGTCTTTGCGTGCTACTTCTTCAGGTGCTTTAAACTTCTCCAACAACGGTTGCGCGCCTGCGAGGGCCACCATCCCTTGCAAAAAATGAGACGAAGTGCACATGCGCGCGGCCGCGACTGCGAGCAGGTCGAAAATCCCTCCATCCTGCAAAACACAATGGGTTTTCAACAATTTCAAGATGCGAGTTCAAGAAAACATATGCTCACCCTTCACTTTTTTCTCATCCGAAATCTCGAAATCCATTCGCGGTCTCTTGATGAATCTTTAAAACCCAAGATGGCCCCAACAGGCGCGCAAGATGGCCCCAAGAGGCGTCCATGAGGCCCAAAGAGGCGCCCAACATGGTCCCAAGAGGCTTCAAGAGGACTCCAAGAGGCCCCCAAGAGGTTCCAGAGAGGCTCCAAGGTGGCTCCAAGAGACCCCCAAGATGGCCCCAGGAGGCGTTCTAGAGGCCCCAAGAGTCCGCCGTGAGGGTCCAATAAGCCCCCAAGAGGCCCCAAGATGGTTCCAAGGAGCCCCCCAAAGGCTCTCAAGTGGACCCCAAACCGCGCCAGGAGGCTTCCCCCCTTCCCCAAGAGGACCCCAAGCGGCCCCAGGAAGGCCCCCGACTGCTGACGCACATATCCGTAGCCATCTCGGATCAAGGTATCGCCTGTGTTCTTGGATCATGGCTTTGACGGCGAAAGACCTTCACGAGCAGTATGGCCCTGAGCTGTCGCGGCCTCCCTTGGCCGACTGCGAGAGTGCGTATTATTTGCATCAGGCGCTCCGGGCAAAGGGTATCAATGCTAGTCACCAGGCGTGCAAGACTTGGTGGGCCAAGTATCGGGTTGTGACTGGCGCGTCAAGACCAGTGGTGGTGGTTGCCCGTATGGCGGTCGTATGGTCAGAGCGACGAGCTTCCGAACATGCTCGATTACCAGGCCTTGCCACCGCAGGTCCACAACGTGCTCGCGGTAGCACTGCCGTATGCAAGCACCGGCCTTCCCGCCAGCAGGCGTATCGGCAATCTCATTGGGCATCTGGGACCGCACGGGTATCAGCCAGGCCCGCACGTGTATCAGCCAGGCAGCCGGGCACCCACGCGCCCGCTCCGCGCCATCGCAGACGACGATGCGTCGCGCCTTTAGTATGCTTCTGGATGCGAAGACCACTCGGTTGAGTATACCCCTACGTGTGACTGGACCTGTTTGCGAAAGCAGGAGAAAGTATGGCACCCCTTTGTGTCCAGAGCCGCGCCGTCTGCGTTCTTCCTTTCTCGCTTCTCTCCTTTCCTCCTTGTCCTGCTCCTCCTCCCCCTCTTCCGCCTTGGAGCCGTATTGGAACTGTCGATGGCCATCTCCCTTTCTCCCTCGCATGTCTGCTTGTACATACGTATAATTTCAGAACTTACCGTGCATGCGATCGTTTACAACATGGTGGACCGTGCGTATGTCACGAACCTTGTATACATGTGTTTCTCTCCCTCCGTCTGGCTGTGCACGCGCGCGTTGGGCACTGAGAGTTAGGATCATAGCGCCATGAGTCTATGAGCAATGCATGCGTCATCCTTGGGACTGTATAACATCAGTGTAACACATGTACTTCTGTAATCGCATCCCCACGAATTTGCCCCAAAAATGTGACCAACTATCTTGGCACTGCGTACCATCTCACGTGTACCGTGTACCACATCATATGTAACAGATGTGATCAACCTCTGTGGGTGTGTACCCCACGCCAGTGTAGTAGCCAGGGTCGTCCGCACGCCACGAAGTGAAGTGTCCCAACGTCATAGGGCGGGAAGCTGGGTGTGGGTGGTCTCGAAGAGTCGTTTGGATATTTGGTAGAGCTTGAACGGCCCCCCCACGAAGTGGGGGTATTGGCTGGTGTCGCAAGAAAACCCTGGCACTGGGGAGAACACTGAGCGTTCGGGTAAAATGATTGTTGTTGTTGTTGTTGTTGTTGTTGTTGTTGTTGTTGCTGCTGCTGTTGTTGTTGTTGTTGTTGTTGTTGTTGTTGAACATTATTTATTCTAAAGAATAATTATTGTTGGGCCCCCTGGTGCGCGCCCCCCTGCGCCGCCTAGGCCGCAGCTACATTTTCATCATTTGTCGTGAGGAAGCCTCAGGTAATTCGATTGTCATCAAGATCCGGTTGTTTTGTTGTAATCCGTTTTCCCTTGCAAAAAAACACTATAAAATGACATTTCTTGTTCTAATATAATCAAATTTCAAGAATCCCTTGCAAAAAATAAGGTAAATTGGACATTCGCGCGCGCAAGACGAAATCCTTCCAAAAGCTTAGTGTTCGGAGCGATTTCAACATAAAAACATCAAAAAACCAATGGTTTTTCAACAAAAAAATGTCAAAATCTCATCCCGCGCTCTCTTGCGGATTCGTAGGAAACCCAACACTTTTTAAACATTTCTGTCAAACGGGCTTTTGCGAGCAACTTTTTCGAACTTCTGCGACAACGGTTGCGCACCTGCCAGGGCCATCATCCCTGTCAAAGAATACCATGCGGGACACATTCGTTTTTTCTTCGCGCGCGCACGCCGAAATCTCCAAAAACCATTGGGTTCTGTGGGTGTGTACCCACGCCAGTGTAGTAGCCACGGTCGTCCGCACGCCACGAAGTGAAGTGTCCCAACGTCATAGGGCGGGAAGCTGGGTTTGGGTGGTCGCGAAGAGTCGTTTGGATATTTGGTAGAGCTTGAACTGCCCCCCCACGAAGTGGGGGTATTGTCTCGCGTCGCATGAAAACCCTGGCACTGGTGAGAACACTGAGCGTTCGGGTAAAATGATTGGTGTTGTTGTTGTTGTTGTTGTTGTTGTTGTTGTTGTTGTTGAACATTATTAATTCTAAAGAATAATTATTGTTGGGACCCTGGTGCACGGCCCCCCTGCGCCGCCTAGGCCGCAGCTACATTTTCATCATTTTCGTGAGGAAGCCTCAGGTAATACGATGTCATCAAGATCCGGTTGTTTTGTTGTAATCCGTTTTCCCTTGCAAAAAACACTATAAAATGACATTTCTTGTTCTAATATAAACAAATTTCAAGAATCCCTTGCAAAAAACAAGGTAAAGTGGACATTCGCGCTCGCAAGACGAAATCCTTCCAAAACCTTAGGTTTCGTAGCGATTTTAACATAAAAACATCAAAAACCCAATGGTTTTTTAAGAAAAAATTGTCAAAATGTCCTTCCGCGCGCGCTGTCCGAATCCTACAAAACCAATGGTTTTTCAACATTATGTTACATGAGCTCGCGCGAGCTACTTTTTCTTGTTCTAACATAATCAAATTTCAATAATCCCTTGCAAAAAATAAGGTAAAGTGGACATTCGCGCGCGCAAGACGAAATCCTTCCAGAACCTTAGGTTTCGTAACGATTTCAACATAAAAAAATCAAAAACCCAATGGTTTTTCAAAAAAACATGTCCAAATTTCATCCCGCGCGCGCTGTCCGACTCCCACAAAACCAATGGTTTTTCAACATTTATGTTACATGAGCTCGCGCGAGCTAACTTTTCTTGTTCTAAAAACATAATAAAATTTCAATACTCCCTTTCAAAAAAAAGTAAAGTGGACATTCGCGCGCGCAAGACCAACAAAAAACACGACGATCTCAGGAACTTGCCCCAAAAATGTGACCAACTCCGCTCTCTCTGTCTCTCTCTCTGTCTGCTCTCTGTCTCTCTCTCTGTCTGTCTGTGTCATGTATTGTATGTCACAATTGCAGGCTGCTGGGCACACGCGCGCCCCGAATAAGTGACCAAGTTCTGTGGGTGTGTACCCCACGCCAGTGTAGTAGCCACGGTCGTCCGCACGCCACGAAGTGAAGGGTCCCAACGTCATAGGGCGGGAAGCTGGGTTTGGGTGGTCGCGAAGAGTCGTTTGGATATTTGGTAGAGCTTGAACTGCCTGCCCCCCACGAAGTGGGGGTATTGTCTCGCGTCGCATGAAAACCCTGGCACTGGTGAGAACACTGAGCGTTCGGGTAAAATGATTGTTGTGTTGTTGTTGTTGTTGTTGTTGTTGTTGTTGTTGAACATTATTAATTCTAAAGAATAATTATTGTTGGGGCCCCTGGTGCACGCCCCCCCCGCCGCGCCTAGGCCGCAGCCACGTTTTCATCATTTTCGTGAGGAAGCCTCAGGTAATTCGATGTGATCAAGATCCGGTTGTTTTGTCCCCCCCCGCTTTCCCTTGCAAAAAACACTATAAAATGAAATTTCTTGTTCAAATATACTCAAATTTCAAGAATCCCTTGCAAAAAATAAGGTAAAGTGGACATTCGCGCGCGCAAGACGAAATCCTTCCAAAAGCTTAGTGTTCGGAGCGATTTTAACATAAAAACATCAAAAAACCATTGGTTTTTCAACAAAAAAAATGTCAAAATCTCATCCCGCGCGCTCTTGCGGATTCGTAGGAAAACCAACACTTTTTAAACATTTCTGTCAAACGGGCTTTTGCGAGCAACTTTTTCGAACTTCTGCGACAACGGTTGCGCACCTGCAGGGCCATCATCCCTGTCAAATAATACCATGCGGGACACATTCGTTTTTTCTTCGCGCGCGCACGCCGAAATCTCCAAAAACCATTGGGCTTCTGTGGGTGTGTACCCCACGCCAGTGTAGTAGCCACGGTCGTCCGCACGCACGAAGTGAAGTGTCCCAACGTCATAGGGCGGGAAGCTGGGTTTGGGTGGTCGCGAAGAGTCGTTTGGATATTTGGTAGAGCTTGTAATGCCCCCCACGAAGTGGGGGTATTGCCTGGTGTCGTATGAAAACCCTGGCACTGGGGAGAACACCACGCGTTCGGGTAAAATGATTGTTGTTGTTGTTGTTGTGGTTGTTGTTGAACATTATTTATTCTAAAGAATAATTATTGTTGGGCCCCCTGGTGCGCGCCCCCCCTGCGCCGCCTAGGCCGCAGCTACATTTTCATCATTTTCGCTAGGAAGCCTCAGAAAAGAGGGTGTGTACAGGATCCGGTTGTTTTGTTGTAATCCGCTTTCCCTTGCAAAAAACAATATAAAATGACATTTCTTGTTCTAACATAACCAAACTTCAAGAATCCCTTGCAAAAAAAACAAGGTAAAGTGGACATTCGCGCGCGCAAGACGAAATCCTTCCAAAAGCTTAGTGTTCGGAACGATTTTAACATAACAACATCAAAAAACCAATGGTTTTTCAACAAACAAAATGTCAAAATCTCATCCCGCGCGCTCTTGCGGATTCGTAGGAAAACCAACACTTTTTAAACATTTCTGTCAAACGGGCTTTTGCGAGCAACTTTTTCGAACTTCTGCGACAACGGTGCGCACCTGCCAGGGCCATCATCCCTGTCAAATAATACCATCCGCGCATGTGCCCAGCATGGCACAATTGCACCATGCTGGGCACATGCGCGCCCCGAATAAGTGACCAAGTTCTGTGGGTGTGTACCCCACGCCAGTGTAGTAGCCACGGTTGTCCGCACGCCACGAAGTGAAGTGTCCCAACGTCATAGGGCGGGAAGCTGGGTTTGGGTGGTCGCGAAGAGTCGTTTGGATATTTGGTAGAGCTTGTAATGCCCCCACACGAAGTGGGGGTATTGCCTGGTGTCGTATGAAAACCCTGGCACTGGGGAGAACACCACGCGTTCGGGTAAAATGATTGTTGTTGTTGTTGTTGTTGTTGTTGTTGTTGTTGTTGTTGTTGTTGTTGAACACTATTACTTCTAAAGAATTATTATTGTTGGACCCCCTGGTGCACGCCCCCCGCCCAAAACCTAGGACGCAGCTACATTTTCATCATTTTTCTGCGAAAGCTTCAGAAAAGTGGATTACCCCCGGATCCGGTTTTTTGTTGACGCTCGTTTTCCCTTGCAAAAAACAATAGAAAATGAAAATTCTTGTTCTTAGTTGATCAAATTTCAAGAATCCCTTGCAAAAAATAAGGTAAAGTGGACATTCGCGCTCGCAAGACGAAATCCTTCAAAAACCTTAGGTTTCGTAGCGATTTTAACATAAAAACATCAAAAACCCAATGGTTTTTTAAGAAAAAATTGTCAAAATGTCCTTCCGCGCGCTCTTGCGGATTCATAGGAAACACAACACTTTTTAAACATTTCTGTCAAAAGGGTCTTTGCGTGCTACTTCTTCAGGTGCTTTGAACTTCTCCAACAACGGTTGCGCGCCTGCGAGGGCCACCATCCCTTGCAAAAAAATGAGACGAAGTGCACATGCGCGCGGCCGCCGCGCGCGCATGTCGAAATCCTGCCAAACACAATGGGTTTTCAATAATTTCAAGATGCGATGTTCAGAAAACATATGAAAACGCACTACTTTCTCATCCGAAAAATATCGAAATCCATTCGCGGTCTCTTGATGAATCTTTAAAACCCAAGATGGCCCCAACAGGCGCGCAAGATGGCCCCAAGAGGCGTCCATGAGGCCCAAAGAGGCGCCCAAGATGGTCCCAAGAGGCATCAAGAGGACTCCAAGAGGCCCCCAAGAGGTTCCAGAGAGGCTCCAAGGTGGCTCCAAGAGACCCCCAAGATGGCCCCAGGAGGCGTTCTAGAGGCCCCAAGAGTCCGCCGTGAGGGTCCAATAAGCCCCCAAGAGGCCCCAAGATGGTTCCAAGGAGCCCCCCAAAGGCTCTCAAGTGGACCCTAAACCGCGCCAGGAGGCTTCCCCCCTTCCCCAAGTTAGAGTAGGATCATAGCGCCATGAGTCTATGAGCAATGCATGCGTCATCCTTGGGACTGTATAACATCAGTGTAACACATGTACTTCTGTAATCGCATCCCCACGAATTTGCCCCAAAAATGTAACCAACTATCTTGGCACTGCGTACCATCTCACGTGTACCGTGTACCACATCATATGTAACAGATGTGATCAACCTCTGTGGGTGTGTACCCCACGCCAGTGTAGTAGCCAGGGTCGTCCGCACGCCACGAAGTGAAGTGTCCAAACGTCATAGGGCGGGAAGCTGGGTGTGGGTGGTCTCGAAGAGTCGTTTGGATATTTGGTAGAGCTTGAACGGCCCCCCCACGAAGTGGGGGTATTGGCTGGTGTCGCAAGAAAACC
>CAUYUJ010010541.1:0-27865 GCA_963575745.1 Prorocentrum cordatum
TTTTTTTTTTTTTTTTTGTGATTTGGGTGATATTTTAATGATTTACATAGTTGTTTAGTGATTTTGGGTATATTTCAGTGATTTTCATTTTTTTTTTTTTTGTTGGGTCCGTCGGGCATATTTTAATGATTTTCAGTATTTTTTTGTTTTGGGCATATTTTAGTGATTGTCCGTGTTTTTTTTTGCGATTTGCTGTATATTCTAATGATTTCCATAGTTTTTTTTTTTTTGTGATTTTGGGTATATTTTACTGGTTTTCAATTTTTTTTTTTTTTTTTTTTTTTTTTTTTGTTTTGTGATTTTGGTATATTTTAATGATTTTCAAGTGTTTTTTGTAGTTTCCCGGCCCGCCGCGGGGCGGTGGGGGGGGGGGTGTGGGGAGGAGGGGGGGGACAGGGTCCGTCGGGGGGCTCCCCGAGAGCTCTGTCCGCGGCGGATGGTCTCCCGCGAGCTGTCTGGGCCAGATTCTCCATGGGGGAGCCTCCGCCGCGGACAGGGCCCGTGGGGGGCTTTCCGAGGGCCCCGTCCGCGGCGGATGGTCTCCCGTGGGGAATCGGGGCCAGATTCTCCACGGGAGACCCCCCGCCGCGGACAGGGTCCGCCGGGCATATTTTAATGATTTTCAATGTTTTTTTTTGTTGTTTTGGGCATATTTTAATGATTTACATTTTTTTTGTGATTTGGGTGATATTTTAATGATTTCCATAGGTTTTTTAGTGATTTTGGGTATATTTTTATGGTGTTGGGCCTTCGAAAACCCGCCCCGGGAGGTTCCGTTTGGCATGGTGTCGGGCCTTCGAAAACCCGCCCCGAGAGGTTCCGTTTGGCATGGTGTCACGGGTCACGCCCCGAAAATTTGGTCCCGGGAGGTCCCGTTTGGCATGGTGTCGGGCCTTCGAAAAGCCGCCCCGGGTCGTCTTGTTTGGCATGGTGTCGGGTCTTCGAAAACCCGCCCCGGGAGGTTCCGTTTGGCATGGTGTCACGGGCCACGCCCCGAAAATTTGGTTCCGGGAGATCCCGTTTAGCATGGTGTCGGGCCCCCTAGACCCGCCCCGGGAGGTTCTGTTTGGCATGGTGTCGGGCCTTCGAAAACCCGCTCCGGGAGGTTCCGTTTGGCATGGTGTCACGGGTCACGCCCCGAAAATTTGGTCCCGGGAGGTCCCGTTTGGCATGGTGTCGGGCCTTCGAAAAGCCGCCCCGGGAGGTCCCGTTTGGCATGGTGTCGGGCCCCGTCCGCGGCGGATGGTCTCCCGTGGGGAATCGGGGCCAGATTCTCCACGGGAGACCCCCCGCCGCGGACAGGGTCCGTCGGGCATATTTTAATGATTACCTAACAGCGAAGACTGATAGGTTTCTAGTAGGGTCAAAAGAGCTCACAGATCACTCCACAGGGGGGTCCGGGCAGGTGTTGGGAGTTGCCGGGCGGCAGGGGGCCCCGCTCGTTTTTCACCAACGGTCACACACTTCGTGCTCTTCGAGTTCCCAGAACTCCATTCCCAGGCTCATTCTGAATAACCGGATGCAACAGTCACACTTTTCGTGCTCCTCGAGATCCCAGAACGCCATTCCCGGGCCACCTTTAGAATAACCGGATGCAACAGTCACACACTTCGTGCTCTTCGAGTTCCCAGAACTCCATTCCCGGGCCACATTCTGGAGGGCCGGATGCAACAGTCAAACACTTCGTGCCATTCGAGTTCCCAGAATTCCACTCCCGGGCCACATTTTGGATGCCCGGAGCCAACTGTAGGCCACTTCGTGGTCTTCGAGTTCCCAGAACTCCATTCCCGGGCCACATTTTGGATGCCCGGAGCCAGCTGTAGGCCACTTCGTGCTCTTGGACTTCCCAGAACTCCATTCCTGGGTATGATTTTGAATGCCCGGAGCAAACTGTAGGCCACTTCGTGTTCTTCGAGTTCCCAGAATTCCATTCCCTGGCCACATTTTGAATGCTGAGGCAGGCTGATGCTGAGGCTGAGGCAGGCTGAGGCAGGCTGAGGCAGGCTGAGGCTGAGGCCGAAGCTGAAGGCAGACTCAGGCTGAGGCTGATGCAGGCTGAGGCTGAGGCTGAAGCAGGCTGAGGCTGATGCAGGCTGAGGCTGAGGCAGGCTGAGGCTGAGGCTGAGGCTGATGCAGGCTGAGGCTGAAGGCAGGCTGAGGCTGAGGCCGAGGCTGAAGGCAGACTGAGGCTGAGGCTGAAGCAGGCTGAGGCTGAGGCTGAGGCAGGCTGAGGCTGAGGCAGGCTGAGGCTGAGGCCGGCTGAGGCTGAGGCTGAGGCTGATGCAGGCTGAGGCTGAGGCAGGCTGAGGCTGAGGCCGAGGCTGAAGGCAGACTGAGGCTGAGGCTGAAGCAGGCTGAGGCTGAGGCTGAGGCAGGTTGAGGCTGAGGCTGAGGCTGAGGCTGAGGCCGAGGCTGAAGGCAACTGAGGCTGAGGCTGAAGCAGGCTGAGGCTGAGGCAGGCTGAGACTGAGGCTGAAACAGGCTGATGCTGAGGCAGGCTGAGGCTGAGGCTGAGGCTGAAGCAGGCTGAGGCAGGCTGAGGCTGAGGCAGGCTGAGGCTGAGGCCGAGGCTGAAGGCAGACTGAGGCTGAGGCTGAAGCAGGCTTAGGCTGAGGCTGAGGCAGGCTGAGGCTGAGGCTGAGGCAGGCTGAGGCTGAGGGTCAGCTGATGCTAGAGGCTGAGGCTGAGGCAGGCTGAGGCTGAGGCAGGCTGAGGCTGAGGCCGAGGCTGAAGGCAGACTGAGGCTGAGGCTGAAGCAGGCTGAGGCTGAGGCTGAGGCAGGCTGAGGCTGAGGCTGAGGCATTCTGATGCTGAGGCAGGCTGAGGCTGAGGCTGAGGCTGATGCAGGGTGAGGCTGAGGCAGGCTGAGGCTGAGGCCGAGGCTGAAGGAGACTGAGGCTTGAGGCCTGAAGCGGCTGAGGCTGATGCTGATGCAGTCTGAGGCTGTAGGCTGTGAGCAGCTGAGGCTGAGGCAGGCTGAGGCTGAGGCAGGCTGAGGCTGAGGCTGAGGCTGATGCAGGCTGAGGCTAAGGCAGGCTGAGGCTGAGGCCGAGGCTGAAGGCAGACTGAAGCTGAGGCTGAAGCAGGCTGAGGCTGAGGCTGAGGCAGTCTGATGCTGAGGCTGAGGCAGGCTGATGCTGAGGCAGGCTGAGGCTGAGGCTGAGGCTGATGCAGGCTGAGGCTGAGGCAGGCTGAGGCTGAGGCCGAGGCTGAAGGCAGACTGAGGCTGAGGCTGAAGCAGGCTGAGTCTGAGGCTGAGGCAGGCTGAGGCTGAGGCTGAGGCAGGCTGATGCTGAGGCAGGCTGAGGCTGAGGCTGAGGCTGATGCAGGCTGAGGCTGAGGCAGGCTGAGGCTGAGGCCGCGGCTGAAGGCAGACTGAGGCTGAGGCTGAAGCAGGCTGAGGCTGAGGCTGAGGCAGGCTGAGGCTGAGGCTGAGGCAGGCTGAGGCTGAGGCAGGCTGATGCTGAGGCTGAGGCTGAGGCAGGCTCAGGCTGAGGCAGGCTGAGGCTGGGGCCGAGGCTGCAGGCAGACTGAGACTGAGGCTGAAGCAGGCTGAGGCTGAGGCTGAGGCAGGCTGAGGCTGAGGCTGAGGCTGAAGCAGCTTGAGGCCTGAGGCAGAGCTGATGCGAGGCTGAGGCTGATGCAGGCTGCTGCTGATGCGGCTGAGCTGAGGCTGAGGCTGAATGCAGGGTGAGGCTGAAGGCAGGCTGAGCTGAGGCCGAGGCTGAAGGCATGACTAGCTGAGGCTGAAGCAAGCTGAGGCTGGAGGCTGAGGCTGAGGCAGGCTGAGGCTGAGGCAGGCTGAGACTGAGGCTGAGGCAGGCTGAGGCTGAGGCTGTGACTGCGACTGCCGTTGCCACTGCGACTGTCATCGCGAATGCGACTACGACTGCGAGAACAGCAGAATTATACAACTGGATTCTTATCTGAATCTTAAAGGGAAAGCTTCCAGATATGCTCCTACACATCGCTGTTAGGTTGCTTTGCCGGGATACTTTTTCCAATTCAAGTGCTTCCCTCGGGGCTCGCAACCTTGTTCTTTACAACTGAAAGCGAGAGGTAACCAAACTGCCTTGTTGGGTCCCGAATTACAACAACAGCAACCGCTTCCACCCGATACTTCTTCACACTTTTTCCAACATCGCGCTCTCGCGCGGGGCTTCCCCACCATTTATGCATGCATCGCGCTCTCGCGTGTGACGCCCTCAGACGCCGCGCTCGCGAGACCCAGGAATCACGCTGTCGCTCTGGCCTTTCTCACGATTTACTCGGGACTCGCGTTATCGCTAAAGCGTTCCTCGCGATTCATGCGGCATTCACGTTTCAGCAACACGCCTTCTAGACCTGGCTGGTCGGGCACGCCCTCCCGACCCGCTCGTTAGGGTCTACCCGCCCGATGGGCCCGTCTGGTTCTGCCACGTGTTTTTTTGCAACCAAGCCCCCCTATCCTGCTAATCCCGTGCTCCATCCTTCTCCCTCCCCCTTCCATCCGTCCTCTCATTCTTCGCTTGTTTCAAGGGCTGCGTCAATGACACGTTTAAGGTAAGGAAGATATGCCCCCAACGGGGTAGGATCGAATCTGAAGAGGGCGGGTACCGAGGGTTGTGGGTACACGTGTTGAATGGCACGCGAGCAGGTAAGAGCGAGCAGTCTTTAAATGATTGCTGTTGTTGACGATCTTGCTGCTGTCGTTGTCGTTGTCGTTGTCGTTGTCGTTGTCGTTGTCGTTATCGTTATCGTTGTCGTTGTTGTTGTTGTTGTTGTTGTTGTTGTTGTTGTTGTTGTGGTTGTTGTTGTTGTTGTTGTTGTTGTTGTTGTTGTTGTTGTTGTGGTTGTTGTTGTTGTTGTTGTTGTTGTTGTTGTTGTTGTCGTTCGTCGTTGTCGTTGTCGTGTCGTTGTCGTGTGTGTTGTTGTTGTTGTTGTTGTTGTTGTTGTTGTTGTTGTGTTGGTTGTGTGTGTTTGTTTTTGGTGATTGTTGTTGTTGAACTCTCATCTTGAAGAATAATTATTGTTGATTCCCCCCCCACCGGTGCACATTGATTTTTTTCGATTGAAGTGCCACCCCCGGGGCTCGCACCTTGTTTTTTCTCAAGGAAAGTCTTCCTGCTCAAACTGTGCCCCTGCCCCCCGGGCTACAACAACAACGGCTCCCGCCTGAGACTTCCTCGATTTTTACTCAGGACCCCCGCCTCCCGCCTGAGACTTCCGCGCAATTTACTCAGGAAAGGCGCTCCCGTCTGAGACTTCCTCGCAATGTAATCAAGACCCCCGCTCCCGCCTGAGACTTCCGTGCAATTTACGTGGGAACGGCGCTGCCGCCTGAGACTTCTTCGAATTTTACTCCGGACCCCCGCTTCTGCCTGACATTTCCGCGCAATTGACTCAGGAACGGCGCTCCCGCCGGAGACTTCCTCGCAATTTAGTGAGGACCCCCGCTCCCGCCTGAGACTCCCGTGCAATTTGCTCAGGAACGGCGCTCCCGCTTGAGACTTTCTCGCAACTAAGTCAGGGCCCCCGCTCCCGCCCGAGTTCCTCACAATGTACTCAGGGACTGCGCTCTCGCCGTGCCTCTCCTCACAAATTATTCTGGAATTGCGTTTCGGCGCTCAGGAACCCACGCACGCGCAAGGACGCCGTCACAACGTGGTATCTTCCCTCTTCCTTCGTCCTTCCCCGCCCCTTCCTCCCACTCTCCCTCGTTTCTTCCCCTCCTCCTCTGGCAGGGCCCGCGCACTTCCAATGGCGGCAGAGAGATGACGCCCCCGAAGGATTGTCCGCCCGTTCCGGTTTGCCCGTACGTCTAAGCCGCCGGCCCCAGCAAAGAGAAATAATCCCCCCGAAAAGGGGGTGTGTGCGAAGACGAAGAGGGCGGGTTTGAGTGGTAGGGGTATACGGTTTGAATGACTCTCGGGCAGTAAGAGCGTACAGCCTTAAATGGATTGTGTTGTTGTGTTGTTGTTGTTGTTGTCTATATTACCTAACCGCGAAGACCGATAGCTTTCTAGTGGGCTCAAAAGAGAGCATCTTGACTCCCCAAGGGGGTCTGGGCGGATGCCGGGGAGAATCCGGGGACTCCCCGGGACTCCCCAGGGGGGTCTGGGCGGGTGCTGGGGAGGATCGGGGGACTCCCCAGAACACCACTCCCTGGCCGCATTTTGAATGCCCAGAGCCAACTGAAGGCCACTTCGTGTTCTTCGTGTTCCCAGAACACCATTCCCAGGCCACATTTTGAATGCCCGGAGCCAACTGTAGGCCACCTCGTGTTCTTCGTGTTCCCAGAACACCATTCCTGTACCATATTTTGCTTGCCCAGAGCCAACTGTGGGCCACTTCGTGATCTTCGTGTTCCCAGAACACCAGTCCTGTGCCATATTTTGAATGCCCGAGCTGAGGCAGGCTGAGGACGAGACAGGCTGAGGCCGAGGCAGGCTGAGGCTGAGGCTGAGGCACGCCGAGGCAGGCTGAGGCTGAGGCTGAGGCAGGCTGAGGCTGAGGCAGGCTGAGGCTGAGGCTGACGCAGGCTGAGGCCGAGGCAGGCTGAGGCTGAGGCTGAGGCAGTCTGAGGCTGAGGCAGGCTGAGGCTGAGGCTGACGCAGGCTGAGGCCGAGGCAGGCTGAGGCTGAGGCTGAGGCAGGTTGAGGCTGAGGCAGGCTGAGACTGAGGCTGAGGCAGGCTGAGGCTGAGGCTGAGGCTGATGCAGGCTGAGGCTGAGAGGCTGACGCTGAGGCTGAGGCAGGCTGAGGCTGAGGCCGAGGCAGGTTGAGGCTGAGGCTGAGGCTGAGGCTGGAACTGAGGCAGGCTGAGGCTGCGGCTGTGGCTGAGGCTGTAGCTGAGGCTGAGGCTGAGGCAAGCTGCGGCTGAGGCAGGCTCAGGCTGTGGCTGATGCAGGCTGAGGCTGAGGCAGGCTGAGGCTGAGGCTGAGGCAGGCTGAGGCTGATGCTGAGGCCGAGGCAGGCTGAGGCTGAGGCCGAGGCAGGCTGAGGCTGAGGCTGAGGCTGAGGCTGAGGCTGAGGCAGGCTGATGCTGAGACAGGCTGAGGCTGAGGCTGAGGCAGGCTGAGGTTGAAGCAGGCTGAGGCTGAGGCCGAGGCAGGCTCAGGCCGAGACAGGCTGAGGCTGAGACTGAGGCTGAGGCTGAGGATGAGGCCGAGGCAGGCCGAAGCTGAGACAAGGTGAGGCTGAATGGGGGGGGGGGAAGGGGGGGGGAGGAGGAGGGGAGGCTGAGGCAGGCTGATGCCGAGGCAGGCTGAGGCCGAGGCAGGCTGAGGCTGAGGCTGAGGCAAGCCGAGGCAGGCTGAGGCTGAGGCTGAGGCTGAGGCTGCGGCTGAGGCTGAGGCTGAGGCTGAGGCAGGCTGAGGCTGAGGCTGACGCAGGCTGAGGCTGAGGCAGGCTGAGGCTGAGGCTGAGGCTGAGACAGGCTGAGGCTGAGGCCGAGGCAGGCTGAGGCTGAGGCTGAGGCAAGCCGAGGCAGGCTGAGGCTGAGGCTGAAACTGAGGCAGGCTGAGGCATCCGTAGGAATCCATAGGAATCCTTAGGAATCCCCAGGAATCCTTAGGAATCCGTAGGCATCCTTAGGAATCCGTAGGCATATTTAAGCATCCTCAGGAATCCTTAGGAATCCTTAAGATTCCCTAGGAATCCTTAGGAATCCCTAGGAATCCCTAGGAATCAGGATTCCTAAGGATTCCTAAGGTTTCCTAAGGATTCCTATGGATTCCTAAGGATGCCTAAGGATGCCTTAGGAATCCCTAGGAATCCTTAGGATTCCATTGGATCCTAAGGCCGTTGCCACTGCGACTGTCACTGCGAATGCGACTGCGACTGCGAGAACAGCAGAATTCTACAACTGGATTCTCACCTGAATCTTAAGGGGAATGCTTCCAGATATGCTGATACACATCGCTGTTAGGTTGCTTTGCCGGGATCGTTTTCATGCGCAACGAATCAGTATGTGTTTCCTCTCCGGAAACCATTGTAGTGTTTAATCAAAGTGTTTTTCCCGGTGCTCGCACTTTTTACCTAACAGCGAAGACTGATAGGTTTCTAGTAGGGTCAAAAGAGAGCCCCAGGGGGGTCTGGGCGCGATCCGGGGAGGTTGCCGGGGACTTTTTTTAGCCAGCAATTACACACTTCGTGGTCTTCGAGGTCCCAGAACTGCATTCCCGGGCCACATTCTGAATGCCCGGAGCCAACTGTAGGCCACTTCGTGGTTTTCGAGTTCCCAGAACTCCATTCCCGGGCCACATTTTGAATGCCCGGAGCCAACTGTAGGCCACTTCGTGCTCTTCGAGTTCCCAGAACTCCATTCCGGGCCACATTTTGAATGCCCGGAGCCAACTGTAGGCCACTTCGTGGTCTTCGAGTTCCCAGAACTCCATTCCTGGGCATGATTTTGAATGCCCGGAGCCAACTGTAGGCCACTTCGTGTTCTTCGAGTTCCCAGAACTCCATTCCTGGGCATGATTTTGAATGCTGAGGCAGGCTGAGGCTGAGGCTGATGCAGGCTGAGGCTGAGGCAGGCTGAGGCTGAGGCCGAGGCTGAAGGCAGACTGAGGCTGAGGCTGAAGCAGGCTGAGGCTGAGGCTGAGGCTGAGGCAGGCTGAGGCTGAGGCTGAGGCAGGCTGATGCTGAGGCAGGCTGAGGCTGAGGCTGAGGCTGATGCAGGCTGAGGCTGAGGCACGCTGAGGCTGAGGCCGAGGCTGAAGGCAGACTGAGGCTGAGGCTGAAGCAGACTGAGGCTGAGGCTGAGGCAGGCTGAGGCTGAGGCTGAGGCAGGCTGATGCTGAGGCAGGCTGAGGCTGAGGCTGAGGCTGATGCAGGCTGAGGCTGAGGCAGGCTGAGGCTGAGGCCGAGGCTGAAGGCAGACTGAGGCTGAGGCTGAAGCAGGCTGAGGCTGAGGCTGAGGCAGGCTGAGGCTGAGGCTGAGGCAGGCTGATGCTGAGGCAGGCTGAGGCTGAGGCTGAGGCTGATGCAGGCTGAGGCTGAGGCAGGCTGAGGCTGAGGCCGAGGCTGAAGGCAGACTGAGGCTGAGGCTGAAGCAGGCTGAGGCTGAGGCTGAGGCAGGCTGAGGCTGAGGCTGAGGCAGGCTGATGCTGAGAGGCTGAGGCTGAGGCTGAGGCTGATGCAGGCTGAGGCTGAGGCAGGCTGAGGCTGAGGCCGAGGCTGAAGGCAGACTGAGGCTGAGGCTGAAGCAGGCTGAGGCTGAGGCTGAGGCAGGCTGAGGCTGAGGCTGAGGCAGGCTGATGCTGAGGCAGGCTGAGGCTGAGGCTGAGGCTGAGGCTGATGCAGGCTGAGGCTGAGGCAGGCTGAGGCTGAGGCCGAGGCTGAAGGCAGACTGATGCTGAGGCTCAAGCAGGCTGAGGCTGAGGCAGGCTGAGGCTGAGGCTGAGGCTGAGGCAGGCTGATGCTGAGGCAGGCTGAGGCTGAGGCTGAGGCTGAGGCTGAAGGCTGAGGCTGAGGCAGGCTGAGGCTGAGGCCGAGGCTGAAGGCAGACTGATGTTGAGGCCGAAGCAGGCTGAGGCTGAGGCTGAGGCAGGCTGAGGCTGAGGCAGGCTGATGCTGAGGCTGAGGCAGGCTGAGGCTGAGGCTGTGACTGCGACTGCCGTTGCCACTGCGACTGCCATCGCGAATGCGACTACGACTGCGAGAACAGCAGAATTCTACAACAGGATTCTCATCTGAATCTTAAGGGGAATGCTTCCAGATATGCTCCTACACATCGCTGTTAGGTTGCTTTGCCGGGATATTTTGTTTACATTATGATTCTGGCGAAAGACCCAACCACTTGCAGCTGTGAGTGCCGCGTTGCGGGTGCCGCTCTCGTAGGAACCGCCTGTGGGGCAATGGGCGGGGGGACGCATGTAAACCCTGCCGCTGGGGCCTTCGGTGGAGCTCCCGATAATATGGGGCCACGATCCTCGTGAGGGGTGTACAGAAATCAGCGGGGGGACGCATGCAAACCCTGCCGCTGGGGCCTTCCTTCGGTGGAGCTCCCCATATGGGGCCACGACCCTCAGCCGGGACGGGGGGCCGTGACTGGGGGCCCGGGGCAGGAACTGGCCGGGGCCGAATCCAGGACCGGGAACGGGGGCCAGGGCTGGAGCCGAGGCCAAGGGCCAAGGCGCCGTGAGCCGGGGCCGGGGCCGGGGCCGGGACCAGGGCGGGGCCGGAGTGCATGGGCCGCGGGGCCCGTGCCATGGGGCCGGCCGAGGCTGGGACTCGGGCCGGGGCTGGGGCCGGGGCCGGGGCTGGGGCCGGCCCGGGCTGGGGCCAGGACCGGGACCGGGGGCCAGGGCCAGGACTGGGAGCGGGGCTGGGGCCGGAGCCCATGGGCCGGGAAGCGGGGTTGCGGCTGGGGCCCTGGCTGCGGGCCGGGGCTGGGACTGGACTGGAGCCGGTGCCGGAGCCGGGACCGGGAGCCGGGATCAGCGCGGGGGCCCGGCCCAGAGCCAGGGCCAGGGCCAGGGCTGGGGCCGGGGCGAGGGCCAGGGCCAGGGCCGGGGCCGGGAGCTGGGCCGGGGCCGCGGCCAGCCCTTCCGAAAAGAGTCCGTTCGGCGCCGAATGGAATTGCACATTCGGCGAATCTCCGCGCAAGCGCTGGATGGGCTCTGATCTGCAACGTTTAGAAAGCATTGAAAATAGTAATGCCGCGTCCCCGGATGGACTCTTTTCGCCGGTTGGATTCCCTTTGCCGGATGGACTCTGTTTTCTCGCCGAGAGTTTTTGAAAAGAGAGACCATTCGGCGCGCTGGATTGGCTGTAATGTCGGCCAGATGGGCTCTCTTCCAGCCAGATGGGCTCTATATCCCGCCGGATGGACTCTAACTCCGCCGGATGGGCTCTGTGAAAAGGCTTCGCCGAATGGATTGTTTGAAATCCGAAGTGAGTTTTTGAAATTCGCCAGGCGAAAGACCCAACCATATGCAGTGGTGAGTACCGCAGATGTTAATATTTTCTTCGGTGGCGCTGCCTCTGGGGCCACGAAGCGCTGTACTGGGTGGGTGAAACGCAGGGAGCAAGGGCTGTGCTGGGTGGTGGCGGATGCATGCGGGCGGTGCCACTGGGACCTTCGGTGGAGCCCCCTTATGGGGCCACGAAGCGCTGTGCCGGGTGGGTGAAACGCAGGGAGCAAGGGCTGTGCTGGGTGGTGGCGGACGCATGCGTGCGGCGCCACTGGGACCTTCGGTGGAGCCCCCTCGAAGCGTTGTATTGGGTGGGTGAAACGCAGGGAGCAAGGGCTGTGCTGGGTGGTGGCGGACGCATGCGGGCGGTGCCACTGGAGACTTCGGTGGAACTCCCTATGGGGCCACGAAGCGTTGTACTGGGTGGGTGAAACGCACGGAGCAAGGGCCGTGTTGGGTGGTGGCGGGTGCATGCGGGCGGTGCCACCGGGACCTTCCGTGGAGCTCCCTATGGGGCCACGAAGCGCTGTTTTGGGTGGGCGAAACGCAGGGAACAAAGGCTGTGCTGGGTGGTGGCGGACGCATGCGGGTGGTGCCACTGGGACCTCTGGTGGAGCCCCCTATGGGGCCACGAAGCGCTGTACCGGGTGGGTGAAACGCAAGGAGCAAGGGCTGTGCTGGGTGGTGGCGGACGCATGTGGGCGGTGCCACTGGGACCTTCGGTGGAGCCCCCTTAATGGGGCCACGAAACCTTGTACTGGGTGGGTGAAACGATGGCTGTACTGGGTGGTGGCGGACGTATGCGGGCGGTGCCACTGGGACCTTCGGTGGAGCTCCCTATGGGGCCACGAAGCGTTGTAGTGGGTGGGTGAGACGCAGGGAGCAAAAGGCTGTGCTGGGTGGTGGCGGACGCATGCGGGCGGTGCCACTGGGACCTTCGGTGGAGCTCCCTTATGGGGCCACGAAACGCTGTACCGGGTGGGCGAAACGCAGGGAGCAAGGGCTGTGCTGGGTGGTGGCGGACGCATGCGGGCGGCGCCACTGGGACCTCCGGTGGAGCCCCCTTTATGGGTCCACGAAGCGCTGTGCTGGGTGGGTGAAGCGAAGGGAGCAATGGCTGTACTGGGTGGTGGCGGACGCATGCGGGCGGTGCCACTGGAGGCTTCGGTGGAGCCCCCTTTATGGGTCCACGAAGCGTTGTAGTGGGTGGGTGAAGCGCAGGGGGCAAGGGCTGTGCTGGTTAGTGGCGGACGCATGCGGGCGGTGCCAGTGAGACTTTCGGTGGAGCTCCCTATGGGGCCACGAAGCGCCGTACTGGGTGGGTGAAACGCAGGGAGCAAAGGCTGTGCTGGGTGGTGGCGGACGCATACGGGCGGTGCCACTGGGACCTTCGGTGGAGCCCCCTTATGGGGCCACGAAGCGCTGTACTGGGTGGGTGAAACGCAGGGAGCAAAGGCTGTGCTGGGTGGTGGCGGACGCATGCGGGCATTGCCACTGGGACCTCCGGTGGAGCCCCCTATGGGGCCACGAAGCGCTGTGCTGGGTGGGTGAAACGCAGGGAGCAAGGGCCGTGTTGGGTGGTGGCGGACGCATGCGGCGCGGTGCCACTGGGACCTTCGATGGAGCTCCCTATGGGGCCACGAAACATTGTACTGGGTGGGTGAAGCGCAGGGAGCAAGGGCTGTGCTGGGTGGTGGCGGACGCATGCGGGCGGTGCCACTGGGACCTTCGGCGGAGCCCCCTTTATGGGGCCACGAAGCGCTGTGCTGGGTGGGTGAAACGCATGGAAGAAGGAGGAGGGAGGGGAGGAGGGAGAGGAGGAGGAGAGGAGAAGATGAGAGGAACGCGGGGACCGTTTCTTCAAAACGAAGAGCCAGCCCCACAGGATGGTTGGAAAAAACAGCCAAAGCAATTCTCATTGGTTGAATGCCTTCGCTAAACAAAAAACGAGCGCATCCTTATGGCGCCTCTCGGGCGCACCTGGGGCTCGGCGTTCCCGCGTATTCCTTTAAATCCCCCAGTGCGCACGGACTGTCACATGTGTTCCCTCGTTGCTGTTTTGGCATGCCATTGGTATGCAATGTAGTCATGCAGGTGCTCGATGGGGGGTCCCAGACAAACATGACATGAATCTGCGTACTTCCCTAAGGATCCGCGAAGGATTCCCAAGGATCCCTCGGGCTTCCCTGGGGATCACCCCCATCCTTCGCGCCAAGGATTCTTTTCGGTTTCCCTGGGGGTCCTTTCAAGGTTCCCCTAAGACCCCGAAGGTCTCCTAAGGAATCCGCCCAGGATCCGCAAGGATTCCTAGGGTTTCCCTGTAGGGATCCGAGAAAAATCCCGAAGGGTCCTGAGGGTTTCTCGAGGGCGCCGCTCAGAATCCTGAAGGATCCTTGGGGGGATCCGCTAAGGGGTCCCAGGCTTCCTTAAGGATCCGCTGAGGATCCCCCAGGATCCCGAGGGTTTCCCTCGGGACTGCTAAGGATCCCAAGATATTTACGGTGTTCTGGGGGGCGCGCTAAAAATCCCAAAGGATCCCAAGTCTCTCCTTTGGGAACAGCGAAACATCCCCACGGATCCCAAATGTTCCCTCAGGGTTCCGCTAAGGATCCCGAAAGATCCGTGGGCCCCCCCCTCGTTGGATCCGCTAGGGATCCTCAATGATCCCGAGGGTTTTCCCAGGGAGAAGGATCCTGAGGACCTGGGATAAGCGTGAGATAAGTGTGACGCATGCGTTGGGTAAGTAGGTGTGAGGCAGCGCGATATTAGCGCGATATCAGTGCGAGCCAGGCGACCTGACGGGTAGGCCCGTTTTTCGCCCATCCCCTCTTCCTCCCTTCCTCCCTCCTCCTACCTCCTTCTGCTCCTCATCCCCTCCCTCTCCCCTCCCTCTCCCCTCCCCTCCTCCTCCTCCTCCTCCTCCTCCTCCTCCTCCTCCTCCTCCTCCTCCTCCTCCTCCTCCTTCTCTTCCTCCTTGACTAATGGCCTTGCGCCTCCATGTGCAGCGGCAGGGAAGCGGCAAGAGTTGCGCAGCACCGCTCGGGTTCAACGGAAAGAGCGAGGTACGAGTGATGACGTTCTGGTGTGGGGCGAAACCCTTAAGGGGGTGGGTCCAGGGGGGGGGTAGGGGGAGTGAATGGCTTTAATAGCCGTTTTCGGGTGTTCCCTAGTTTTTTATTTAACAGCGAAGACTGATAGGTTTCTAGTGGTGTCGAAAGAGAGCATCTGATGACTCAGAAGGGAGGTCTGGGCGGCATCCGGACAGCGATGGCCAGGCTCAGGGCCGGGCTCGTTTTAAGCAAACAGTCACACACTTCGTGCTCTTCGACCTCCCAGAACTCCATTCCCAGGCCACATTTTGAATGCCCGAAGCCAGCTGTAGGCCACTTCGTGCTCTACGACTTCCCAGAACTCCATTCCCGGGCCACATTTTGGATGCTCGGAGCCAACTGTAGGCCACTTCGTGCTCTTCGATTTCCCAGACTTCATTCCCGGGCCACATTGTGGATGTTCGGAGCCAACTGTAGGCCACTTCGTGCTCTTCGACTTCCCAGATCTCCATTCCCGGGCGACATTTTGGATGCCCGGAGCCAACTGTAGGCCACTTCGTGCTCTTCGACTTCCCAGAACTCCATTCCCGGGCCACATTTTTGATGCTCGGAGCCAACTGTAGGCCACGTCGTGCTCTTCGACTTCCCAGAACTCCATTCCCGGGCTACATGTTGAATGCCCAGAGCCAACTGTAGGCCACTTCGTGTTCTTCGGGCCACATTTTGCTATTTGGATGTCCCCGTCATATCTCTCGCCGCCCGATTGCCGGTTTGTTCTGTTCGTCATCGTGCAGGGCAAGACGGCGGACCCAGGCGTCATCGTGCACTGGACGTTTCCGCCAGAATCTAATATTTGTAGTAGCAGTAGTAGGAGGAGCAGGAGGAGCAGGAGGAGCAGGAGGAGCAGGGCGAGGGAGGCTCCTTACTCTTTCCTCCCTCCCCTTTCTCCCTTCATTTCTGTACTGGGTACCCGACCCTTTATGACGTCCTCCGCAGGCCTGGGTGGTTCACTCAGGCCGCGGGGGAGGATAGGGGGAGGTGGGGTCTTCTTCTTTCCCTAAACAGCTTGATCCTCGTCGCCAGTACTGAGGAGGGGGGGGGTTGCACCGTTCCCTCGGATGGGCCCCCCCCCCCTCCGGGAGCTCTCGATCCCATCTCTCTTTCTCCCCCTTCTTTCTTTCCCTCCTCGAAGCAGCACTCTCAATATCGTCATCATCAAGCGTTTGTGGTCTCACAGCGTCACAGACTCATCATCTTCATCAGCCTCCCCGTAGCCTTCTTGGCTACAGCCCTGCTTTCGAAGATTCCCTTTCAAAGGAACTGCGCAGCGCCTACTGCGCACCTTAATGCCAGGACATGCTGGTAGTTGTCGGTCTGGCGGCGGTGCTCCTGAGCCTGCTGCATTGAACAGCGGTGCTCCTCAGACTCCGGCAGTGAACAGCGCTGCTCCTCAGCGTGCTGCATTGAGCGGTCCTCTGCAAGAAGCAGTTCGGCCTGATACCGAAGCGAAATAAAGGAACGTCCGAACAAGAACGGGCCGAGAACAAATTGGCCAAACGTTTCTCGGACCATCGCGACCGCATCCCCAAAGACGTTTTGGATGAACTGCGGGCCCTGGGCTGTTCTGATCAGCAGACGGAAACCGAGGAGTTCAAGCGGAAGCATAATGCCGAGGAGCTCATGCAGCAAGTGCGAGACCTCGGCCGCATGCCAGGACATGCTGGTAGTTCTCGGTCTGGCGGCGGTGCCCCTGAGCCTGCTGCATTGAACAGCGGTGCTCCTCAGACTCCGGCAGTGAACAGCGCTGCTCCTCAGCGTGTTGCATTGGGCGGTCCTCTGCAAACGCTCGTCGAGCACGTGAAGCAGTTCGGCCGGATGCCGAAGCGAAATGCAGGAACGTCCGAACAAGAACGGGCCGACAACAAGTTGGCCAAACGTTTCTCGGACCATCGCGACCGCATCCCCAAAGACGTTTTGGATGAATTGCGGGCCCTAGGCTGTTCTGATCAGCAGACGGAGACCGAGGAGTTCAATCGGAAGCAGAAGACCGAGGAGCTCATGCAGCAAGTGCGAGACGTCGGCCGCCACCCGAAGGAGAATGCCGGGCGTAGCCTCGCAGAGCGGCAGCTGGCAGAGAAAGTCCGGAAAGCACGGAAAGCCAAACAGTTTTCGCCAGAGCAGGACGCCGAGCTCCAGGCCTTCAAGCGAGCGGATAGCGAAGCCACAACAGCGACTCGCATCGCGGAGGCGGAGGGCCTTCCAAACCCCATTGAAGGGTTCGCTGAGGAGGCGCATAACAGGATCGACCAGGACCTGCTGATGCTCGAGAGTGGCATCTGGACCAAGGCAATCCTGCGGCGCCTTGCCGCCTACAAGGAGCTTGTGTCCAGCCTCTCTGCGCAACGCAGGGAACTCGCGCAGCGGTGCGCGGAGCGGGTGCGCAAGGCGTCGGCCGCCCCCGCGGGGAAGAGCTGCTGCGTTCCCGGCGGCGAGGTGGAGGGGGGCCAGCTCCGCGTCTTCTCCGACCGCCCCGTCATGACGGGGCCGCTCGTGTGCCAGCTCGGCAACTGCGACTTTCTTATAGAAGAAGATTTTGCGCGGCGCAAGCAGCGGGGCCACGCGGGCGAGGCGGAATACCGCAAACGGGTGCTGTTCTTGATGGCGGAGGCTGGCTGCAGGCCGATAGCCGCCCAGGAAAAGAGGCTCATGGCGCAGAATTTTGCTCACTTCCAGCAGTTCTGTCACCCGGGCAGCAAGGGCAACCGCTTCTCGGGCAACGAGGCAGTGCCCCGATGCGAGGCAGCCTGCGTAGTCCGTGCGCAGAAAGATTACCTCGAGCACCGCCACAAACTGAGCCTCTTTGGCGCAGTGCCGGAGACCTGTGTATCCGAGCACTGCGCGGGCCCTGCAAGCGACCAGGGCGACGTGTCCGAGGGCGAGGCGAATGCGCGACCCGCGCGGACCCTGCTGAAGCACCGCGGGGTGTACTAATTACAGTCCCCGGAGCTCGTGCAGAAGCTCCTGGACGTCGACAGGTACAGGCAGCGGTGGCCTTTGATCCCGTACGAACAGCTGCACGCGTCCAGCGTTCAGCATCTGGAGCACCCAGAGTGGCGGTGGCTGCTGCACTCCCGTAGAGTCCCTGTGGTAGCACCACCGGAAGCAACGCCGAGCACATGCGGTGCTTCTCAGCCTGCTGCCGACAGGCCCGGCGGAGCTTCTCAGCCTGCAGACGAGAGGCCTCCGTGCGCAGGGGTGGGAGATGCCGACGCGTTGGTGTGGGTTTGTTGGGGGTGCCTCACTGACCTGGGCGCCAAGAAACCGACGATGCCGTTAGATGCCCTGGTAAACGACAACTGGATCGGCCGGGAGCTCATGCACGTCCGCGGCGCTTCGAAGGCTACTAAGATGCTGGCGCCCCTTGGCCGATGCTGTTGGAAGCAAGTCCGTCTCGGCAAGGGCGCTCTGGATGTCCAGCAGAAAGGCATCTCGGGCAACGCCGTCCTCTTCGCCCAGCCCGCGGCGCAAATCCCGTCCATGGAGCTGCCCCCGGCGCCAGGCGCGCTCGTGGACTCTCTGAGCGTCGTCTTCTCGGGCGCCGCGCACAATCTCAGCAAGGCGCACTGGGCAACAGTCAAGCGCGACGAGTACATGCGCATCGTGAGTGAGCGCAAGCAGCAGTGCGCAACCTTTTCCGAGGTGCCCGTCCGGGAGGACGTCGCCCCGACACGGCTGCCGGAGGACGGCGTGCCAGACCGCATCGGGGCCTGTCTGCAACCAGTGGGCGGCGCCGAAAAGCCCCGGCACGTCTAGTGGGGCCAGCATTCAGGGCGCCGGAGGTGGGCAGAGACGCGAGGCTGGAAACGAATCTGACGAGGACAAAGAGTCAGACAAAGACGGATAAACAGCATAACAGCCTGACATGGCCTACCTGCGTGAAAATTTGGCAGGGTTCACAGTTGCAGTGGATCCAGTGCGTGACGTCGCTCCAGTCCGCACGATGCAAGCGCTGCAAGGCACGCTGGTCGCGCTGCAGGAGCAGGCAGCACGCGTCGCAAAGAACGAGGCGACACCGACAGTGGCAGACAGCAGCGGTGCTCTTCAGCCTGTTGCCGACGAAGGCGGCAGGCGTACTATGCACAGCATGGTTCTCAACCCGTTGATAGCAGTGTCTCGTTTGGACCTACGTCCGTTGATAGCAGTGTCTTGTTTAGACTTCAGTGCATTTATACGAAGATCTCCTTTGGAGATGCCGTTATCGAAAGCAGTGTTTCTACTGCTACTACCACTGCTTCCATCACTCCTACACGTTCATTCCACACGCTACAACTATTACTTCACTGTCACCATTAGTACCATCACTACTACTTCTACTGTTACTACTAGTGTTACTATTACTGCTGCTGCTGCTGTTGCTGCTGCTAGTGTAGCTATTGCTACTGCAACTACTGGCAGTGCCATTGCGACTGCCGCTGGTGTTGCCATTGCGACTGCCACTGCGAATCCGAATGCGGCTGCGAGAACACCAGAATTCTACGACAGCGCTCTTACATGAATACCACAGGCAATGTTTCCAGATATGCTCCTACACATCGCTGTTAGGTTGCTTTGCCCGGATTAATTTGTTTGTGGCATATTTTTACCTAGCAGCGAAGACTGATAGGTTTCTAGTGGTGTCAAAAGAGAGTATCTTGACACCCCAGGGGGGTCTGGGCGGGATCCGGACGGGTGCCGGGGATTCCTTTTTTTGCCAACAGTAACACATTTCGTGGTCTTCGAGTTCCCAGAATTCCTCTCCTGGGCATGATTTTGATGAATGCCCGGAGCCAACTGTAGGCCACTTCGTGTTCTTCGAGTTCCCAAAACTCCATTCCTGGGCATGATTTTGAATGCCCGGAGCAAACTGTAGGCCACGTCGTGGTTTTCGAGTTCCCAGAACTCCGTTCCTGGGCATGATTTTGAATACTTGGAGCCAATTGTAGGCCACTTCGTTGTCTTCGAGTTCCCAGAACTTCATTCCTGGGCATGCTTTTGAATGCTCGGAGCCAACTGTAGGCCACTTCGTGTTCTTCGAGTTCCCAAAACTCCGTTCCCGGGCAACATTTTGAATGCTGACGCAGGCTGATGCTGCGGCTGAGGCAGGCTGAGGCTGAGGCAGGCTGAGGCTGAGGCCGAGGCTGAAGGCAGACTGAGGCTGAGGCTGAAGCAGGCTGAGGCTGAGGCAGAGGCAGGCTGATGCTGAGGCTGAGGCAGGCTGATGCTGAGGCAGGCTGAGGCTGAGGCTGAGGCTGATGCATGCTGAGGCTGAGGCAGGCTGAGGCTGAGGCCGAGGCTGAAGGCAGATTGAGGCTGAGGCTGAGGCAGGCTGAGGCTGAGGCAGAGGCAGGCTGAGGCTGAGGCTGAGGCAGGCTGATGCTGAGGCAGGCTGAGGCTGAGGCCGAGGCCGACGGCAGACTGAGGCTGAGGCTGAAGCAGGCTGAGGCTGAGGCAGAAGCAGGCTGAGGCTGAGGCTGAGGCAGGCTGATGCTGAGGCAGGCTGAGGCTGAGGCTGAGGCTGATGCAGGCTGAGGCTGAGGCAGGCTGAGGCTGAGGCCGAGGCTGAAGGCAGACTGAGGCTGAGGCTGAAGCAGACTGAGGCTGAGGCTGAGGCAGGCTGAGGCTGAGGCTGAGGCAGGCTGATGCTGAGGCAGGCTGAGGCTGAGGCTGAGGCTGATGCAGGCTGAGGCTGAGGCCGGCTGAGGCTGAGGCCGAGGCTGAAGGCAGACTGAGGCTGAGGCTGAAGCAGGCTGAGGCTGAGGCAGAGGCAGGCTGAGGCTGAGGCTGAGGCAGGCTGATGCTGAGGCAGGCTGAGGCTCAGGCTGAGGCTGATGCAGGCTGAGGCTGAGGCACGCTGAGGATGAGGCCGAGGCTGAAGGCAGACTGAGGCTGAGGCTGAAGCAGGCTGAGGCTGAGGCTGAGGCAGAGGCAGGCTGAGGCTGAGGCTGAGGCAGGCTGAGGTTGAGGCAGGCTGAGGCTGAGGCTGAGGCTGATGCAGGCTGAGGCTGAGGCAGGCTGAGGCTGAGGCCGAGGCCGACGGCAGACTGAGGCTGAGGTTGAAGCAGGCTGAGGCTGAGGCAGAGGCAGGCTGAGGCTGAGGCTGAGGCAGGCTGATGCTGAGGCAGGCTGAGGCTGAGGCTGAGGCTGATGCAGGCTGAGGCTGAGGCAGGCTGAGGCTGAGGCCAAGGCTGAAGGCAGACTGAGGCTTTGGCTGAAGCAGGCTGAGGCTGAGGCTGAGGATGAGGCTGAGGCAGGCTGAGGCTGAGGCTGAGGCAGGCTGATGCTGAGGCAGGCTGAGGCTGAGGCTGAGGCTGATGCAGGCTGAGGCTGAGGCAGGCTGAGGCTGAGGCCGAGGCTGAATGCAGACTGAGGCTGAGGCTGAAGCAGGCTGAGGCTGAGGCTGAGGCAGGCTGAGGCTGAGGCTGAGGCAGGCTGAGGCTGAGGCAGGCTGAGGCTGAGGCTGTGACTGCGACTGCCGTTGCCACTGCGACTGTCATCGCGCATGCGACTACGACTGCGAGAACAGCAAAATTCTCATACACATCGCTGCTAGGTTGCTGTGCCGGGATAATTGTGCATTCCCCCCCTAAGACGGCCCAAGAGCGCTCCAAGAGAGCCCAAGACCGCCCAAGACGGCCCAAGAGGCCCCCAAGAGGCTCCCAAGAGGCCCCCAAGAGGCGCCCAAGGGGCGTCCCAAGAGGGCCCAAAGAGGCCAAGATCATTGATCTTCTTTACGAAAACGTGTATTTTTAGCATATACGGCTTTTCGGCTTTCACGGCGTTGAAGACGGTCCAAGAGGCCCCCAAGACCGCCCCAAGACGGCCCAAGAGGCTCCCAAGAGGCTCCCAAACGGCCCAAGAGGGCCCCAAGACGGTCCAAGAGGCGCCCAAGACGGCCCACGAGGGCCCCAAGACGGCCGCAAGAGGTGACCACGAACTGACAAGTTTCGCCTTTCGCCCCAAGACGCTCCCAGGAGGCCCCAAGAGACCCCCAAGAAGCCCAAGAGGCCCCCAAGAGGCGTCCCAAGAGGCCACCAGGAGGCCAACATCATTGATTTCCGATGGGGAAAGGTACGTTTTTAGCATACAAGGCTTTTCGGCTTTCACGGCGTTGAAGACGGTCCAAGAGGCCCCAAAGACCGCCCCAAGACGGCCCAAGAGGCTTCCCAAACGGCCCAAGAGGGCGCCAAGACGGCCCAAGAGGCGCCCAAGACGGCCCAAGAGGGCCCCAAGACGGCCCCAAGAGGGGGACCACGGACCGACAAGTCTAGCCTTTCGCCCCAAGAAGCTCCCAGGATGCCCCCCAAGAAGCCCCAAGAGGCCCCCAAGAGGTTCCCAAGAGGCCTCCAAAAGGGCCCGAAAAAGGCCCCAATAGGACTCCCAAGAAGGCCCAGGGACGCCAAATCAAGAGCGATCGGTATGCAAAAGGCTCTTCACACCAAGGCTCCCAAGAGGGAATGGTGACGTAAACAAGCTGATAAGACCAGGGCTCCCAGCAGAGAGCGGTGACGTAACAAGTTCCTGACACCAAGGCCCAGCCAAGGCTCAGGAACGGGCGGCAACGCACCAATCTCTGAACACCAAGGCTCCCAAGAGCGAGGGGTGATGTAACAAGCTCTCATCGCCAAGGCTCCCAGTACGAACGGTGGTGAGAGTAATTTCGGTTTCTGTTTCTGAAGCGCTCTTTCAATTTCTGTGCCGGGCCAGGTCTCCTATCCCCTTTCCTTTTGCCTCCTCCCACTCCCTCATTTTTCCTCCTCACCCCTCCTTTGTCCTCCCCCTCCCTCCTCTCCCTCCTCCTCCTCCTCCTCCTCCTCCTCGTCCTCGTCCTCGTCCTCCTTCTCCTCCTCGTCACGTCCTCCCCCATCCCTCCTCCTCCTCCCCCCCCTCCTCCTCCTCCTCCTCCTCCTCCTCCTCCGTAGCCATTTTGGCTCAAGCCATTTTGGCTCAAGCCATTTTGGCTCAAGCCCTTTTGGCTCAAGCCATTTTGGCTCAAGCCATTTTGGCTCAAGTAAAACATTTCCCAAGGCAGCTGGCCGTTCAGCTCCGTTTCATTCCATATCCCACAGGACCGACAGGGCTGCCCAGCCCACGGCTCCGCTCCATATTCGCAAGACGAAGCGCCCCTTCGCACAATTACTAATTCGACTAATTCAATTGCAGGCATCTGGATTGGCTCTTCTCTCGCTTGGCATCGGACAGGCAATTCGTGGCATAGCTCTGTACAACACTTCCGTATGGACTCCGCCTCAGCTTCATCTCGCAGTGACTCCAAGAGCAGGAGTCAGGCCAGCGGACACCGTCGGGATCGCCGCAGACATTCAGATAAGTACGACAGAGACAGAGACCGTGACCGTGATCGACATCGCCGACGTGAGAGGGATCGACGCCAACGTACTTCTTCGTCTGAAGGATCACGCCCTCCGCACAGAGGACACAGTGGACGCTCTAAAGGCCCTCTCGAACGTGAAGCAAATGGCGCCCCTCGTGGATTTCATGCAGCAGCCACTCAAGATGCATGGCAGCGAGCAGCACTGGAAGAACTCGATGCAGCACCTACTTTCCCCTCTCAAGAACAAGCCCACTGGCAAGCTCATCGACAGGCACAGCGAGAACGACAAGCACGTGAACTCCAAGAGGCTTTTTTTTTTTTTTTTTTTTTTCTTTTTTTTTTTGTTTTTTTTTTTTTTTTTTTTTTTTTTTTTTTTTTTTTTTTTTTTTTTTTGTTTTTTTTTTTTTTTTTTTTTTTTTTTTTTTTTTTGTCTTTATTTTTTTTTTTGTTTTTTTTTTTTTTTTTTTTTTTTTTTTTTTTTTTTTTTTTTTTTTTTTTTTTTTTTTTTGTTTCTTTTTTTATTTTTTTTTTTTTTTATTTTTCTTTTTTTTTTTTTTTTTTTTTTTTTTTTTTTTTTTTTTTTTTTTTTTTTTTTGTTTTTTTTTTCTTCAAGCCGCTAGGGAACCCAGTGGCCATGACTCAGCATCCCGCGCAGCCTAGCACCGAAACATCGCAACATCAATGGCATGCTCAACATTTGGCTCACGCAGCTCAGCAGCGCGCTCCTATTACAGCAGCGCCCTCTACCGCCGCAGCCAGCTCTGGACATACGGCATCGGATACAGAGCCAGCCAACACAGCGGAAGGCACCGCCACGCCAGCTGGAGGACCGTGGCCTCAGTCAACGCTGGACCCAGACATCCAGCGTGAACTCAAGCAGCTCATGGCATCACAAGTGGCAGCAATCAATAATGCAGTTGGTGAAACCGTATCCGCCTCGCAAACGCAGTTCTTCGCCGCTCTACAGCGACACGAAGCAGCGACCACTCGCAGACTGGACGGGCAAGAACAAGACCTCATGGCCATCAAGGTTGCTCAAGCCAAACGAGAAGCACAGCATCAGGAAGTCTGGAATGCCATCCAGCGTATCAATCAGCAGCTCAGCCTGGGCGAAGCCGACGCTCCCATCCTGGACATGGCCAAGCTCTCTGACTGGGATCGCGAACCCGATCCCGCCATCTACGTTCTTTCCTCTGCACAGCCTGTCGACACGGCCGCAGTTCGCGCGTCCATCTCAGAATGGTTGGGTGCATCAGAAGTGGCCCCTCAGCAGTTTCAGATTCGCGGAGAAGGACCCAATCGGCGTTTCATACTTCAGCTTCTGGGCGGTCGTTCTGTCGCCATTCCCAAATCCATTGCGCTCGCACGTGCCCTTCAGCTTCCAGGGCGCGGAGGTTGCAGAAAGTTCACAGTTCAGACCCCCCACTAACTGCGTCATCAATCACGGCCAGTGCGTCCCGCTCTACGTCAACCCTGATAAGAATATCAAGCGCATCATATTGGAAACCCAAACTAAAAAGCTACTCGCTCTTTGTCAGACACACTTCCCTACGCACAACTGGCGTGCACGTCGGGATCAAGGGCGTATTTTCTGCAATACCATTCCCACAGCCAAACTGGAGCTCACTAGCATGGGCGCGGCAACGGTCATCCGATGGAATCAAGATGCGTTGGCCAAGTTTCCTATCAACAAATCCGCCATCGCTGCAGAATTTGCCGCTCTCTACAAAGCGGAGGGCACAATACAATGGCTTTAACAAACGCTGGTCTCCATGGAGAACCACGACCTCAGACGGAGACCATGCCAGACCTCCTGGGCCTGATGCACCAAGGGAACATCGGCCTCATCCTCTACAGCACCTTCGGCCAGCACCTGACCTCCAGCCTCCTTGCTCGGAAGCCGCGCAAGCTCCTCTTTATCCTGATCGTGCTCCACGGGAACCCAGGCCCGATCTTCAGCTTCATAGAGCACCAGCAGATCTACCTGTATTGCGTCGACAGGCACACGGGGAGAGGGATGCCCCTGTCGACCCCAAGGGTCGGGGGAACCCTCCTGATGTTATTTCAGATTTCTCGGGCCTGGAGTGCCCGCCAGATTCGCTTATTCTGCAGCGTGATCTGCCTCATCCCGAGCGAGCTCTTCTGCCGCCCGAACAAGCTCACATTCCCAAAACAAATATGACTCAGAATGGTTCGGTTTCAACTTCCAGCTCATCTTCGACTTCTTCGTCATTGTCATCTACCTGCACCTCGTCATCCTCGTCGGACACCAGCTCATCATTCAACAACCGTCGGCCTCGGGCTTCTCGCACACGCACGCGACCTTCCACAGCAGATTCGGCAGGCAGCTACATCTGTTGGAACGCTCGCGGGCTACTCTGTCATGATGATGCCAAACGCTGGGGAAAGATTCGGCAGCTCGTTCCCTTCATGCGTAAACAGTCGCTCATCGCTCTCCAAGAAGTGCACAGCACTCAGCTCGATCTCGAATCACACCTTGGCAAACTTCCCTACGACTATCAGGTCTTCTTCAGCGGCTTCCCTCACAACCGCGGTAAGGGTGGCATCGCTTTCTTAGTGCCGACGCCTTCGATGACGACGACCTCTACTTCACTTTGGTCAGTGATTCGTGGGAGGGTTGCTGTTCTCCATGTGGCCAACCACATCACGGGCTTCGAAACGCTCATCATGAATGTGCACAATCACGATTTGCAGACTTCGGATATGGAGAGAGTGACGGAAGCGTGGCATGCTTCCAGACAGTGGGCAGCACAGAACCCTCAACAGCGGTTATTCATTGCCATGGGCGATTTCAACACCAGCGCGGTCCCCTCCTTTAACTTCGAGGATCCATCGGCACGCTGGCGACCGATGGCACCTGATGGACAGTATCAGCGTGAACAAGCGCGTTGGCGTCAATTGTTCGCCTCGCTCACGGAAGTTACGCGCGACCTACCCGCGCACTTCTCGGCCAACACACAAGCGGCTACTGCCATAGACCGCATCTTCGTATCGCTGTCGGGCATCGATCTCATGAACGTTGACGCTCACCTCAAGATCCACAAAGACGGCGCTGCCTTATCAGACAAAGGCCTCAGTGACCACGCGATCCTGCACCTCCTGCTGGTCAACGCTTCGGCGGCGCAGAAGGAGGAACAGGCCATTGATCCGCTCATTTTCCATGGCCCCACGTACCAGCGCCATTTCAACTTCCTGAAGGACAACATCGCATCGGCAGCTCTCTCGCCAACTGGAGCCTGGAAGCAACGCGAGCTCATCATCAGAGAAGCGGCTCGCCTCACTCGTAATCTTCAACAGCGTGCCACACTACATGATCAAAGCCGCTGGGCGAAGCATGGGAGACTGACTTCACTACGGGCCATTGTTCGGACGGTTTGGCGAAAATATTCAGATGCAGCTGCACTCCTCAAGGCCGCGACGGACACTGGCGCCGCTCACCTTCGCCTCACCGACAACGGGCCCGAGCTCGTCAACAGGGACGAGTACATCAAGATTATGGATGCAGCCGTTGCTGCTGACTACGACAGACGCGTCGCCATCGCCACAAAGCGCCAGCTGCAGTCCCACGCCGAGATGCAGATGGACCAGGCCGGCAACCGCAAGGCCGCGATGCAGCTCATGCGCCGGGCGCAGGCCTGGAACCCATTTCGTCGTCGCCTCGTACTTTCAGGACTCGAACTTCAGATTCAGAAGACAGTGATAGTGCCCTTGTGGGCCGCCTTCTCACCCGCCGTGTAATCTCTCACTCAGCGCTTGCTCCAATTTCTAGTCCCAGAGTGGCAACGCATTCAGATCGCCGAGTATGCCCGATATTTAGGCGTACTCATCGGGCCCGCCGTCACTCTAGACATCCAGTGGAAGGCCGCATTTGATACATACTGGCTTCGAGTGGTGCAGCTTGCGGCGAGCGCACCAGGCCCCTCAGTTGCCATCAAACTATATAACACATGTGTTATAACTGTGCTTTCGTATCTCACGCAATATTTCCCGTTCCCTGCCACATTTCTGAGGCATGAACGTAGCGCGCTGCACAACATTTTACGTGCACCTCCCAACTCCTGGCGCCTCGTCGACCTCCTCGGTGCTCGCTCGTGGTCGCCCTCGTCCTCCCCCAATTCACTGGTCGCGCTTTCACTCGCAACTGCATGGCGCACTGCCACTGCCACGCTCCCCGACTGGAAGCCGCTATATCGCGCGCTCGTCCTGGACCAGGACCAGCTCAATCCAGAAATGTCCCTGGCGGAGTTGGGGCAGGCCCATATTCGGGCCACGGTTTCGCCTGTGTTTTGGAAGAGCCCAGGTATCGTCGAATACTGGCGCGAACTTGCTGACGGTCAGCCGCCATATTCCGTCTCACCGCCCATCTGGCGCGCGGCACAGCGCGCCGCAGCAGACGAGCACGCCGCTGCCACCAACGAAGCGCGCCGTCCTAGGGTCCAGCGAACCCTCGCCTCGGTCCTCCACGCCTCCCTCTACCCTGACAAGTTCGCAGAGACCCTAGCGCGCCGCCTCTCGTCGGCTCTTCCAGATGTCGTGTTTCCTCCAGCCCTGTCAACTCGATGGAAGGAGCTATCTGATTTCCTTTGAAAGAAAGCACCAGCCATCCGCTGGGCTGTCTTTAAAACACTAGCGGGAGCATGGTGGACCAGCCACCGATTCCCATTTGGACCGCGCCGCACGTGTCTGCTCGGGTGCGTAGCTTGCCCAGACCGTCTCGGCCATTACCTCACCTGTCCCCGCCTTCTGCACTTCCTCGCGTTACCTCGTTCCTTTCTCTCCTCGGACCCCCTCGTGCGAATTGGCCTAGGGACGTCAGAGCAACACGCAAACCCAGAACACTCTATTTCAGAAGCTGTTCGCAGGACAGCCCTTTCATTTCACTTTTACAACACACTGCGTATCATTACGCACGCCGCGCCCCGCGCCGCGCTTCTTTACACTACAGGCACCGAGTGCTTAGCTGCTGCACGGCACGCGATGCGGCCATAGACGAGACAAGCGGACACGTGGTCACTTGCCCTCTTCCCGCGTCTTGCCCGCTTGCCCTCGTCTCGTCCTTTCCTGGTACGGTCGCTCCTCCTCCTCCTCCTCTTCCTCCTCCTCCTCCTCCTCCTCTTCCTCCTCCTCCTCCTCCTCCGGTGGCCGCGGGTCTGGCGCCGGGGGCTGCCCTGAGCAATGGTCCCCAAAGTCCGCCACCTGTACACAATGGCCGGCCCCCCTTTGGAAACCGGCCTGCGCACGAGTTCGTACAACCGGGAGAAAGGGGAGATGAAGGCAGCAGCAGGAGGAGGAGGAAGGAGGAGGGGACAGTCGCGCACAAAGCGACTCACTCCTCCTCTTCCTCCTCCTCTTCCTCCTCCTGCTCCCTTCGCTCCCTCCCTCGCTCCCTCCCTCCCTCCCTCCCTCCCTCCCGCCGGCAGAAATGGGGGAATGGGGACAGGAAACTCCACCCGCACCAGGAACCCAACGATGCCCGGGCAGGGGCAGCCTCCCTTCCTTCTTCCTCATCCCTCCCTCGGTCCCCCC
>CAUYUJ010010542.1:0-5000 GCA_963575745.1 Prorocentrum cordatum
GGAGGAGGAGGAGGGCGCGGTGGACCGGGGGCCGCGGCAGGCAAGAGCTCCGAATATGTTTGTGTACATATATATGTGTGTATACATATACGTTGTTCCCCAAGCATCCTGTGGTTTCGGATCCCCGCTTTGAGGATACAACGCCCCGCGCCACTCCTTCCTTCCCGTCATTCCTGCCCTCCTTCCTTTCTTCCTCCTCCCCCTCCTCCTCGCCCCTCCCATCCCTGCCCATGCTTTCCGCATGAGCCTACCGCTTCGGCACACCGCTCGCACGCTTCGTGGCCCCCTCAGGAGTTCCACCCATGGTCCCAATGGCGCAGTTCGCATGTGGGCGTCGCGCCCGTTTGGGCACACCCCTCACACGCTGCGTGGCCCCATAGGGGGCAAAACCCAAGGCCGCAGTGGCACAGCCTGCATGTGGGCGTCACGCCCGTGTCGGCACACCTCACAAGTTCCGTGGCCCTTGAAGGAGCTCCACCGAACGCCCCAGTGGCGCAGCCCGCATGTGGGCGACACCCTCTTTCCGGCACGCCCCTCACACGTTCCGTGGACCCACAGGGAACTCCACCTAAGGCTCCAGTGGCGCAATCCGCATGTGAACGTCACGCCCGTTTCGAAAAAAACCTCACACGCTTCGTGGCCTCACAGGGTGCTCCATAAAGGTCCCAATGGCGCAGTTCGCATATGGGCGTCACGCCCGTTTCGGCAAACCCCTCACACGCGTCGTGGCCCTATGGAGAGCACCACTGAAGGCCCCAATGGCGCAATCCGCATGTGGGCGTCACGCCCGTGCCGGCACGCCCCTCACACCTTTCGTGGCCCTATAAGAACCTCCACCGGAGGTCCCAGTGGCGCAGCCCGCATATGGGCGTCACCCCCTTTTCGGCGCACCCCTCACACGCTTCGTGGCTCCATAGGGAAGACCACCCAAGGCCCCAATGGCACAGTTCGCATGTGAGCGTTACGCCTGTTTCGGCACACTCCTGACACGTTCCGTGGCCCCATAGGGAGCTCCTCCGAAGGCCCCAGTGGCGCAATTCGCATGTGGGCATCACGCCCGTTCTGGCACACCCATCTCTCGTTTCGTGGCCCTGTAGGAAGCTCCACCGAAGGTTCCAGTGGCGCAGCCCGCATGTGGGCGTCACCCCCTTTTCGGCACACCCCTTACACGCTTCGTGGCCCCATAGGGGGCACAACCCAAGGCCCCAGTGGCACAGACCGCATGTGGGCGTCACACCCGTTTCGGCACACACCGCACAAGTTCCGTGGCCCTATAGGGAGCTGAAGGTCCCACTCAGAGGGTTCATATGCGCCCTCCCCCCCTCGCCAAATCGGCGCGCCCTACACACGTTTTGTGGCCAGATAGAGAGTTCCACCGAGGACGATCCTGACAACTGCGGCACTCACAACTGCATATGGTTGGACCCTTCGCCAGGCTCAAGTGTGTTTGTGTTGTTCGCACGCGGTGGCAGCGGCGGCGTAGCCGATCCCCTCGCTACTGCCACGCGCCCAGGACAGCAGAGTAGCTGCTGACCTCTTCTCTCCAGTATCACTTCTCCGGCGGAGGAGGAGGAGGAGGAGGAGGAGGAGAAGGAGAAAGAGGAGGAAGAGGAGGAGGAGAGGAGGAGGAGGAGGAGGAGGGAGGCGGAGGATGAGGATGAGGAGGAGGAGGAGGAGGAGGAGGAGGCGGAGGAGGGGGCGGAGAGGAGGAGGCGAAGGAGGAGACGAGCGTAGGGGAGTAAGCGGAGGAGGAGGAGGAGGAGGAGGAGGAGGAGGAGGAGGAGGAGGAGAAGGAGGAGGGGGGGGGCCAGTCGTGACATCTGCGGCACTCCCGTTTCAATTTCTGCCTTCCCTGGGCCTCGTCTTGCGAGCTCCTCGCCGCAATGGCTTGTCCTGCGCGCAGGGGCCTGGAGAGGGGCCCAGGCACAGATTTCGAGGGGCGGAACTGGGTGGCGGTGCGCAGAGGGGGGTAGGGCAAGTTAGGTGCGCTCGCGTCAACATCTGACATACTACCCCTCCCTCCCATCCCTTACCATGGCGCTGATTCTCTTTATCCGCGGACGCGTGTCGTAGCGGACCTGTGGCTCCGCGCGCGTGTGCGTAGTGGGTGGTGGTGCGCGTGCGTGCGTGCGTGTGTGCGTGGTTGTGGTTGTAATGGTGGTGGTGTGTATATGTGTGTGTGTGCGTGTGTGCGCGTGTGCTGTGGTGTGACGTGGTGTGGCGTCTTGGTGGTTTGGTGGTGGGCCAGGTGCGTACGTGCGTGATGGCGGTGGTGGTGGTGGCGTGGTGGTGTGTGTGTGTGTCTGTGTGTGTGTGTGTGCGTGTGTGTGTGTGTGTGTGTGTGTGCGTGCGTGTGTGTGTGTGTGTGTGTGTGTGTGTGCGTGTGTGTGTGTGTGTGTGTGTGTGTGTGCGTGCGTGCGTGCGTGCGTGCGTGCGTGCGTGCGTGCGTGCGTGCGTGCGTGCGTGCGTGCGTGCGTGTGTCTGTGTGTGCGCGCGTGTGATGTGGTGTGACGCGGTGTAGCGTGGTGGTGGTGGGTGGGGTAGTGCGGTGGTGGTGGCGGTGCGCGGTGGTGGTGCGCGTGCGTGCGTGCGTGCGTTGGTGGGTGGAAGTGGCGGTGGGTGTGCGTGCGGCGCGGCGGGGCGGGGCGTGGTGCGGCGCGGTGGTGGCGGGCGGATGGGCGCGCGAGAAAGAGGCCCGCGTTCGGGCGAGAACGCCATCCTGAACGACGGAGGCAAAACACCGATCCGAAAATGAGGCCCACGCTGCAGCGGGAGCAACATTTTGAAAAAAAACGCAAGCGAAAACCCAACTCCGGGGAATCGTGTGTGTAAAAAAAGAATACGCGGGGGGGGGGGGGGGCGAATACGCGAAAGACGTCATCAGGGGAAGAGGGAGAGTAGTATTCATATTGAGGGGGGGAGGCTTCTTAGAAGGAGGCTGCGTCGGAGAAGGCTTCGGCCCTGCGTCAACAGACAAGGTCCGCGCCTTCTAAGAAGCAAGGGTGCTTCTAAGGAGCCTTCCCCCTCCCCCGACCCCGCTTTGCGCATGGCCGAATTCGGGGGCAACCAGAAGGCACCGATACCGCTACGCCCCGCACCTCCCCCGGGGTGTGCTCTGACCAGGACTTCGAGGCAACTCCAGCGGTGGCGACGAGGGCCGCCCAGGAGGCCCATAAAGGCGAAAACCAGGGAAGAGTAGAGGTACCTGTTCTAGAAGAACAAACGGCGGAGCGCGCCAGGGGCGGCGCCTGATGCGCTGCAATGGGGGCCCAGCGCGGATCCAAGAACTCCGCGCGGAGCGCCAAAAGTTTATCTCTATGGCGCGCTTTTTCTTCTTCGATGCTCCTCCTCTGAGAATTGGGGAAGGCAGGAGGGCCGCCGTTGGCCCAACTGGCCCTCCTCCGATGTTGGATCCTCGCGACCCCCCTCGACCATGCGCTTTCCGGGGCCCGCCCTTCGGGCCCTGGCAGGGCCGTGGACGACGGCTGCGGGGCGAGGCACTGCCCTGGGGGAGGCGGGGTCGAGTCGGCGGTGGACAAACCTCCCTTTCGTATAAACCTCCCCTGAGTGAAAACGGCCTATAGGACCGAAACCGACGGACCTGGACCCGCGATAACGACGGCCGCGGAGCGCCCTCTCGCGAACCGAAAAAACGGCCAATTCACCAATCGGCGTGTCAGGGTAGGAGGTCCATCCACCTCCGATCGAGGCTGGGAGCCGCGCGCACAGGCACGAGGGCCTCGGGGCCCTGCCCCGTGGAGCTCCGCAGAACGGCCACGGGGCAGCGTGCCCCCGGACCCCCCCTGGAGTCGCGAGCAGAAACACGCCGGGGGACGGGCTCGCTCTCTTCGGCCTCCGGGGGCCCTCGGCGGGCCCCGGGGCCGCCAAACAACGACTCGGGACGAGAAGCTGGTCCTAAAGAGCGGGTCCGGACCTCTCGGGGGGTCGCGTCACGAAAACTCATGACGTCGGGGGGTCTGCGTCTGGTGTGCAATTTCCTGGCCAGTTCTCTGGGCGGCAAGTGCTGGACAGCATGTGGGCAGTGAGCTCGAGCCGCCATGTGCAACCAAGTGGCCGTCTTCGGAAACCCTGAACCCAAGAACGTTTTCATCTCGTGGGGGCGCATTTTACTTCCGCCACCTTCCGCCGCACTCCGCTGCGGACGAGACGACAACTCCTGCGATCCTCGAAGGCAAGGCCCTGTTAGGAGCGCCCCAAGTGGTGGACGAGCAGCACACAGTACCGTGGACATGCTCTTGGCCCCGACGTCATGCTTTTTCCATGGCGCGACCCCCAAAGGTCCGGCCCCCTTCTCCGGGGCCGGCTCCTCATCCCGAGTCAAACATCTGGACGCTCCCGAGGCCGGGTAAGGGCCCCCCACGAGGCCGAAGACAGCGAAACACCACCCGGGAAGGGCCCCCACAAGGCCGAAGATGGCGAGGCTGGGGCTCTGCGCTCACGTGCGCTTGATTCCTCAGGAGCCCACGCCAGCGCCGAGCACGAAGAGGCGGCGCCAGTCTGGTGCCAGCAGGCCGCCCACACCTCCCTACCACTACTACTACTACTACTAATACGACTACGACTACGACTACGACTACTACTACTACTACTACTACTACTACTACTACTACTACTACTACTACTACTACTACTACTACTACGGCTACTACTACGGCTACTACTACTACTACTATTACTACTACTACTACTACAACTACAACAACAACTACTACTACTACTACTACTACTACTACGACTAGGACTAAGACTACGACTACTACGGCAACTACTACGGCAACTACTACTACTACTACTACTACTACTACATCTACGACGACGACTAGTAGTACTACTACTACTACTGCTACTACTACTACTACTACTACTACTACTACGGCTACTACGACGACTGATACTACTGCTACTACTACAACTACGACGACAACGGCTACGATAACTACTACTACGATTACTCCTGCTACTACTACGACTACTACGAC